>JAVKPL010001792.1:0-170054 GCA_032173675.1 Gastrolobium villosum
TGGAAAACCAAGCCAACTCTCCTCCTCTATGCACCATTCTGTAGGGTAGCTCAGTACACCTTTCCAAACAGGATACCTAGCCTCCACCCTCACCACTTGTGCGCATAGCAAGCCTCATTGTGGTGTTCATCTGGTGGCTTTCAAGAAAGAGTTCTTGCATCATAGACGAACGGTGGTGTGGATCACCATTAGAGGGTTTGAACCCTTCAAGCCTGACATCTCATCTCCCTGACTGATCAGGCCAAAACAAGGTAACATCATGCTGTCTTAAAGCATGAATCTATGAGTGCATGTATGTTCCGCAGTAAAATTTTTGTTTTACACCTTACATGCATCGGCCTTCAAAGGCCAGTTTACTTTCAAGTGGTATCAGAGCCCGGTTGCTTTACCATCGACGGGTGATGGTACCTTGTTTGTGAAAAGAGTCTTTCACAGTCAAAAATCTTTAAAGGGTTAAAGTTTAAATTCTGCATGTGGATTTTGAATCACAAATCCTTTAAAGTGTTAAAGTTTTTGTTTTTATGAACATAAAAATTTGATTCTGTGTTCATAAAACATTATGCATCATGGTTTAGTTTCTTTTCTTTATGAAAGTTCTAAAAGGAACACCCTTTTTGAAAGGGTAGATTCGGCCATGGAGGGTACTAAGAGTACCTTGAATGATTTCTTATTTTTCTCCATGAATTGTGTCATGTTTATATGCATGAAATTTTGTGACAAATTTATCATATAGTTACCTATATGATTCGGCCATGTAGGGATATATGGCTACATGCATGGTTTAATTTTGTTTTCTTTGAGAAAGAATTAACAAAATTTGAATTGAAATTGTTTTTAAATTCGGCCAATGAGAAATTTAAGATTATGAATCTTGATGTTATTTTGATGTTTAAATGTTAAATGTCAAAATACATGTGAAAATGTTATGTGATAATATAATGTTTGTGTTTGCAAGTTTTGAACTTTTCAGGTACAAACAGGAAGGGGATGGTCATGGTGCCCGGATTTGAATTTTTTTTGAATTTTAAATTTATGTGTAATCGCGCATTTTAATTTACAAGTATATTTGTAATTTAAATTTTGTAATTTTGTTCCTCCAAAGTGTTATGGAGTTTCTTTAATTATTTGTAATTAGAGAAATAGGCTAGTGGCGTATAGACGACACGCGGCCGTTGCTTAAAGAAGCAAAAAGGACAAAAGCGCGAGCACCATGGCTATCTCAATATAAACTGTTTATATGTATGTGTGATTAGAACGTCTAGTATGCATAAATTGGGCAAATCGCGTTTGTATGGTTATTATGTTTGTCCAATAACGACTAGTGTATACCGATAGATGTTTGACATAGGTAACGACTAGCATGATAACTTACAATATGCGTTTGATGGGACCTAATTAACCCCAAGATAAAAGGAACCCTTAAAAGGAATAAATAATTAAGCATATGATTATCTCCCACCACCAATGCTACTCAAAACTCTTCTACGTAGTGGTGCTCCACAACTCAGTTGGGACCCACTATTTCGTTGGGCTAGAGTAGTGTTTGAAGTGTAAGACACTTAGGGTGCTGGTTTAATGCTTAACTAAGACATAAGTTGCAGGCACAGCCGGACTTATGTGCTTAGGGTAATGGTGCTAGGTTGGTTGCATGAGATGCACCACTAAGTGACAAAGAGTTGTCAACCTAAAGTTAAGAGAGGGTATGAGATACTGTTGATAAAGATCAACCCTTTATTTAAATTAATCTTGCGGTCTCAGACGGAGGTTAAAATAAATAATCGCACTCTTAAACCCACTAAGGTAAAATCTAAAGTAGATTAACCCTAAGTCAAAAGGAAGGGTCATTGACTTAGATAAAATAGTGGGAGGGGCAAATTATTTCAAGTCTTTAATAATTTGCTTTTAACTACATAACCGTATATTAACTAAAACTATCTTTACATCCTTTTCAGCTTATAGTATGACTAATCCACTGTCACTGCGTTCAATACTCGATACGAATAAACTGACCGGTTCGAATTTTATGGACTGGTATCGGAACCTAAGAATAGTTCTAAGGGCCGAAAAGATTGCCTACGTTTTAGATGCTGTAATACCCGTAGCTCCACGGGAAGGGGAAGAAGGGTTTGCGGAATTTGATTTCGTAACCCATCAACAGCACTTGGATGACAATGTGATGGCAGTATGCATCATGTTGGCATCCATGTCGCCTGAACTGCAAAAGCAGCATGAGCATATGGATGCTCCCTCTATTATCGTACATCTCAAGGAGTTGTATGATATTAAAGGCAGGCATGAGAGGTATGAGGCCTCAAGAGAACTGTTCTCTTGTAGGATGACTGAGAGCATGTCTGTTGCCAGCCATGTTCTCAAGATGATCGGGCTGATTGAGAAGCTAGGAAACCTAGGCTTCATCATGGATGCCGAGCTAAGTAATGACTTAGTCCTCACCTCACTTCCACCTTCCTTCAGTCAATTCATCATGAATTACAATATGCATGGGATGCAAGTGAGCTTGCCTGAGTTGTTAAGCATGTTAACAACAGCTGAAGTGTCTATCAAGAAGGATAGGACACAGGCTCTTTTGATTGGTGGGCCTAGCAAGGCCAAGGGAAAGGGTAAGGAGCCTGCAAAAGGTGACCCCCTTAAGCCCAAAGGAAAATCCAAGAAGAAGAAGGGCAAGAAGAAGGGTAAGAAGGCACCTAAGGACAAGGGTGATGCTGAGTGCTTCCATTGTGGCAAGAAAGGCCACTGGAAGAGGAATTGTCCAGACTACCTGAACAATGTGAAGGACAAGAAGCATGGTGATGCTTCTGCCTCAGGTATTTTCATGATTGAGATAAATTATTCTTATGCTAATCCATCCTCATGGGTATTAGATACCGGGTGTGGTTCTCATATCTGCAATATGTTGCAGGTACTTAGGAGCCCAAGGAGATTGGATAGAAACGAGGTGGATCTCCGCGTTGGTAATGGAGCAAGAGTTGCTGCTCATTCAGTTGGAGATGCTGACCTTATTTTGCCTACGGGCCTTTTACTGCATTTGAATAATTGTCTTTATGTTCCGCAAATTTCTAGAAACATTATTTCAATTTCTTGTTTAGAACAAGATGGATATACTTTCAGTATTAGGAATGGTACTTTTTCTATCATTTTGAATGATATGGTTTACGGTACTGCTTCTTTAATAAATGGATTGTATGTGTTGGAAATGGGAAATGAAGTGCTCAATATAGATGTGAAACGACCTAGGACGGATAATCAATCTTATCTTTGGCACTGTAGACTAGGGCACATAAATGAAACAAGATTGTCTAGGATGCATAGAGATGGATACCTGGACTCCATGGATTTGGAATCCTATGGACAGTGTGAATCTTGTCTAGCTGGGAAAATGATTCAACAAAAGCCCAAAGGGCTTGAGAGTCATAGGGCTAGTGAGTTATTAGAACTCATTCATACTGATGTATGTGGCCCAATGTCTATTGAGGCTAGAGGTGGATATTCTTATTTCATTACCTTTACAGATGACAAATCAAGATTTGGGTATATATACCTAATGAGATATAAATCTGAAGCTTTTGAAAAGTTCAAAGAGTTTAGGAATGAGGTGGAGAAACAGCGTGGCAAGATGATTAAGACATTACGATCAGATCGTGGTGGTGAATATTTGAGCCACGAGTTTCAGGGTTATCTGAGAGAAAATGGAATTCTCTCACAATTTACCGCTCCTTACACACCACACCAAAACGGTGTCTCCGAAAGGAGAAACAGGACCTTGTTAGACATGGTTAGGTCTATGATGAGTGAGACTCAACTTCCAAAATCGTTTTGGGGATATGCCTTAGACACAGCGGCATACCTTCTAAATAGGGTACCGTCTAAATCTGTTCAGACCACACCATATGAGATATGGAGTGGTAAGAGACCCAACCTGAGTTACCTCAGGGTATGGGGATCGCCAGCTTATGTCAAAGCGTTGACATCAGACAAGCTTAGTGCTAAGAGTACTAAATGTCTATTTGTGGGGTATCCTAAAGGTACTAAGGGATACTACTTCTACTCCATGGAAGAACACAAAGTGTTTGTTTCAAAGAATGCTGAGTTCCTTGAGAAGGATTTGATCTCTCAAGGAGGCAGTGGGAGTAAGATTGATCTTGAAGAAGTGCAAGATCCACAAGAACAGATTGAGGAACCCGAGTCTGCTCCGCAGGCGACGTTCTCCAATGGAGAAGTAAACACACAACTCCGTAGACCTACGAGGGTCATCCATCCACCTGAAAGGTACGGGTTTGTGATTGAGAATCAGCAAACTGTTGAGGATGATGAACCAAGTAACTACGAGGAGGCGGTCAAAGATGTTGACTCCTCAAAATGGCTTGAAGCCATGGAATCTGAAATGGATTCGATGTATCAGAACAAGGTATGGACCTTGGTTCCTAAACCACAAGGAATAGTTCCTATTGGTAATAAATGGGTCTTTAAAAGAAAGACTGATGCAGATGGCAACGTTCAGACCTACAAAGCTAGGTTGGTGGCGAAAGGGTATCGTCAAAGACAAGGAGTTGACTATGATGAAACTTTTTCACCAGTTGCCATGATCAAATCTATTAGGATCATGCTTGCAATAGCAGCATACCACGACTATGAAATTTGGCAAATGGATGTCAAGACCGCCTTCTTGAATGGGTTCTTGAAGGAGGAAGTGTACATGACACAACCTGAAGGCTTTGAAAACAAAGATCAGGTGCATATGGTATGCAAACTACAAAGGTCAATATATGGGCTAAAGCAAGCATCAAGGAGTTGGAATATACGTTTTGATGAAGTCGTTAAGAGTAACGGTTTTATCAAGAACGAGGATGAACCTTGTGTTTACAGAAAGGTAAGTGGGAGTAATGTCGTCTTCCTAGTGCTTTATGTAGATGACATATTGCTAATAGGAAATGACATCCCCACATTAAAAATAACGAAAGAGTGGCTTTCAGAAAACTTTACCATGAAGGATTTGGGAGAGGCAGCCTTTATACTCGGTATAAAGATCTATAGAGATAGATCCAAGAGGCTGCTGGGTTTATCTCAATCCACGTACGTTGACAAGATGCTAAAGAGGTTTAGCATGGAAGGGTCGAAAAGGGGTTTTCTTCCTGTCAGTCATGGGGTACACCTATCAAGGGCTATGTGTCCTAAGTCACAGCCTGAGAAGGATCGCATGAGTGGAATTCCATACGCTTCGGCTATTGGATCCATCATGTATGCCATGATATGTACGAGACCAGATGTCTCATATGCTTTAAGCATTACGAGCAGATACCAGTCAGACCCTGGAGAGGGTCACTGGACGGCAGTCAAAACCATCCTTAAATACTTAAGAAGAACTAAGGATGCGTTTCTGGTCTATGGTGGGGTTAATGAGTTAACAGTGAAAGGATTCACTGATGCCAGCTTTCAGAGTGACAAAGATGACTGCAAGTCACAGTCAGGATTCGTATTCACCTTAAATGGTGGGGCAGTGTCTTGGAAAAGTTCCAAGCAGGAGACAACAGCAGACTCAACGACAGAGGCTGAATACATAGCTGCTTCAGAAGCAGCTAAGGAGGCAGTGTGGATCAAGAAGTTCATAAATGAACTAAGGGTGGTTCCAAGCGTGGATGAGCCCATACAGTTGCTTTGCGACAACACTGGAGCCATCGCGCAGTCAAAGGAACCTAGGTCTCATCAAAGATCTAAACACGTGCTCCGCAGATATCATTTGATTAGAGAAATCATTGATAGGAATGATGTAAAAATGGATTATGTTCCCACAGACGATAACCTGGCCGATTCTCTGACAAAGGCTGTTTCTCAGAGAAAACATGATAGTCATTATGAGGCTTTGGGCATACGACTTAGGTCTGATTGGCTCTAGGCCAAGTGGGAGCTTGTTAGCATATGGGTGTCCTAGAGACAATCTTTTGATTAAATAAAGGACACTAGATGTAGAACTTTATTTGTCGCAAATAAATGTAAGCACTATTTATTCAGTTTCATATTGTGTCTCGATATTACTGTTAATATTATATGAATGAACTGGATAAACCCCTTGGAATAGAACAGGTATCTCTTGAGTATCTGTGATGAGATCACGATCATGAGGATTCAAGGATATTGCATGTCTATTCCTAATTATATGTTCCTAGTCTAGAGACACTGAGTTTGGGGATCAGTGATCTCGAGTAAAGACTAGTACGACTTATCTACTTGTATATGGATACAAGGTAAAGACCTCATGAGCTGCAGATATGGAGATATCTTAGCTAAAGTCGTGGGTGGACCTATAAGAGTATAGCTCGCACTGAACAGACCCAAAAAGAGACTCTATGAGGAAATCTCACAGATAGTGTCATTAGAGTAATCTCTTTATGTTTGGGTGTGTCTTTCCTTAGACCAAAAGTTATTACCTAGACTGTGTTCTTGAAGGCATGTTTTGATTGTATACCTCGTCTGCCTGAAACATGGAGACTCATAGGTATACTGTTGGGCGTGTCCTTAAAGGGCACAGGGCTAGGGTAATAAGCTGAAGGAATTCGTCAAATCTCTGTGAGAGATTAGGTTATCTGTAAACCGGAGAAATCAGGATGACATTTACAGGGACTCGGGAATCTATGCATAGTAAAAGAGATCATGAGATGATCTGCCTTTAGAGTCAGTAAATTGAAGATTCCCTATTTCGAATAAAGCTTACCCAAAACCGCAGGGGTTGATACATTTCCTTACCCTAGGTTAATGGGAAGATAACCGAGACGAAGGGAAATACATACGGTAACCAAATATGTGCAATAGGATGATCAAGTCATTAATCTGACTAGTTCTGGGGCAACAAAGCATTGCTAGTGCTCTGTGTTGTCATTAATTGGGTTGTGGGCTTGTTGGGCCCAAGCCCAGTTATGTCAGTAGCTAAGTTGGACCTAATGGGTCACACACTAACACCTTGTAGTTATGATGGACTAGCTTTAAAGGTATTGGGCCTAATAATGTTATTAGCCCAAGAAGCTGTTTGGAAGCCCACCTAAATTGGTGGGTGGTGCATGGAGTTTAGTAATGGGCTTGGATAGTCCAAGCCATTACTAATTAATTTAATTAGTTAAATTAATAATCAAATATTTGAATTTCGAATTTTGAATTTGAAATTTGAATTTTGAAATTTGAATTTAGAATTTGAATTTCGAAATTCGAATTTTGAATTTGAAATTTGAAATTTGAATTTTGAATTTTAAAATTTGAATTTTGAAATTCGAATTTTGAATTTGAAATTTGAAATTTTGAATTTTGAATTTTGAATTTGAATGTTTGAACGTTTGAATTCAAGTGTTTGAATTCGAATTTGAATTGGTTTTGAAAAGTTGTTTCATAACAAAAGGATAAGACAGGATCTTATTGGAGCATATTCCTTGGATGAAGAAGCATCTTTGGAGGCTCTCCCTAGGCTGTTTGGTGCATCACTTTTAAGTGATAAGAGTGTTATCTTATCACTTAAAACAAACCTCCATTCAGATTTGGTGGTTGAGGGAATCAGTGGGTAAGTTGATTCAAATTTTGAATGCAACTGCTCAATGTATTTGGACCCTTTATAGGGCTGAATTATGCGCATGAAAACTATATACTATATGATAGTTTATGAATTTAAGTTTAAATTAATTTGAATTTAAATTCATGTGGATAAGATTGGAGGTTGTTGGCAAAGTTTGTTTTGCAACAGCTCCACCTTATCACACTGTTTCATGCATAACTTTCAAAGAAATTTGAAAGTTTGTTTTTCATTTTGAATGAATGAATTCCCTCCTCCTCTCCAAAGGGTGCGCATAAATAGACATGTTCCTCACCTTAGGTTTTATTGGAAAACCAAGCCAACTCTCCTCCTCTATGCACCATTCTGTAGGGTAGCTCAGTACACCTTTCCAAACAGGATACCTAGCCTCCACCCTCACCACTTGTGCGCATAGCAAGCCTCATTGTGGTGTTCATCTGGTGGCTTTCAAGAAAGAGTTCTTGCATCATAGACGAACGGTGGTGTGGATCACCATTAGAGGGTTTGAACCCTTCAAGCCTGACATCTCATCTCCCTGACTGATCAGGCCAAAACAAGGTAACATCATGCTGTCTTAAAGCATGAATCTATGAGTGCATGTATGTTCCGCAGTAAAATTTTTGTTTTACACCTTACATGTATCGGCCTTCAAAGGCCAGTTCAGAGATTCTCAAAAGAATCCAAGAGAACTAGTCTCACCAAAAATAGGTTAACTTGATATTCAAAATCTGATTACAAAGAGTTGTATATCCTCCCTTATTTATACTTGGAACATCCATCCAAGAATAGTAAAAGACTAGCAAATGAAAAGACACTAATAATCCCCACTAAGCATTTATTACATTGATGACATTAACTAAATTCTGATTGGGATATGGCTTGGACTTGATGTCTTCATGATTAGTCCACATTTGCAGAATTAGCCCAATAAGAGCTTCCGTAAACTTCTTGGCCCTTGACCTTGTGATTGTCCCATTTGGCAATTGCAATGGATCATTTGACATTGTCTCCTTATTCATATCAGTGATGCCACCTCCTATGTCTTCATCAAAATCTTTGTCAAATCTTTCTCAAAGAATACAAAAATCGAACCATTAATTTCAACCATACCTCATATGGCCGAACCATACATCATCATGTACAAAAATTTTATCGAAAATTTTATGCTATGTTCATGAACAATTCATCTAACAAACAACACAAAATCATCAAGATCAAAATGAACAAAATCAAGAACCCTAATTTTATTCATTTTGTCGAGATATGCAAGAACACTTCATGCATTTTAAAAAATAAAATCACGGAGAAAATAATGCATTTGAATATTCACTTCATGGCCAAATCATATTCCTTTCTAAAAGATGTTTATTTTGTAAACTTTCACAAAGAATCAAAATAAACAAAACCATGGGTGCATGTAGATATATGAACACCATAATCATATTAAACATGTTCATGAAAAGACAATCCAAATGCAAAGAATTAATCTTTAACAACTTTAAAGAACTTTTGACCGTGAAAAACATTTTTCACAAACAAGGTACCATCACCCGCCGATGGTAAAGCAACCGGGCTCTGATACCACTTGAAAGTAAACTGACCTTGAAGGCCGAAGCATGTGAGAGGGAAAAACAAAACTTTTTCCTTGCGGAAAGACACATGCATACAATTCTTCATGCTCTAAGATAACATGATGTTACCTTGTTTATGATCTGATAACCAGGGAGATCACTGTCAGGTTTGAAGGGTTCAAACCCTCTAACGTTGATCCACACCACCCACGTCAAGATGCAAGAACTCCTTCTTGAAAGCCACTAGATGACCACCACAGAGAGGCTTGCTATGCGCTCAATAGGTGAAGATGGAGGCTAGGTTTATGTTTTTGGAAGAGTGAAGTCTTCAACTTGAAAACTTCACAAGAGTGGTGCAAGGAGTGAGTAGAATTGGCTAGGTTTTGTGAAAAACCTAAGGAAGAAGTCTCCCCTTGTGCGCATAAGAGTGTGTAGGGAGAGAATGAGAGGATTTTCTAAACTTGAAAATCCCTTTAGGTGTGCGCACACTTGGAGGAAATAAAGGAGTTGTTGCAATTCAAAATTGCCAACAACCTTCCCTTTGAATCCTTATGAGATTAGGTCCTTAACTTATTAAGATTCTGACCTAATGGTCATCACATGATCACTCTCATTGTGCGCCCCACTCAGTCCCATAATGAGTCCAGATACGTTTGAGTAGTTGCATTCAAATTTGAACCAACTCACTCAATGATTCTCTCAACCAACCAAATCTGAATTGTAGAACATTTAGTTGACAATATGACACTCATCTCCAACCAAATTGGCGGACCATATCCCTTTTGGATGAGATCAAATATCTTCTCTTGATGTAGGGGATTTGTTCCGACAAGATCTCATCTTATCCTTTTTTTATGAAACAACTTTTCATAGCCAATTCAAATTCGAATTCAAACACTTGAATTCAAACGTTCAAACATTTAAATTCAAAATTCAAATTCATAATTCAAATTTCAAATTTCAAAATCCAAATTTCAAATTTCAAATTTCAAAATTCAAATTCAAAATTCGAATATCAAAATTCAAATTCCAAATTCAAATTTCAAAATTCAAATTTCAAATTTCAAATTCAAAATTCAAAATTCAAATGTTTGATAATTAATTTAACTAATTAAATTAATTAGTAATGTATTGGACCATCCAAGCCCATTACATGATCCATGCGCCCTCTTCCCTTTAGGTGGGCTTTCAAACAGTTTCTTGGGCTAACAACCATTATTAGGCCTAATACCTTTAAAGCTAGTTCATCATTACTACAAAGTGTTAGTGTGTGACCCATTAGGTCCAACATAGCCTCTGACATAAATGGGCTCGGGCCCGACAAGCCCACAACCTAATTAATGACAACAAGCACTAGCAATGCTTTGTTGCCCCAGAGCTAGTCAGATTAATGACTTGATCATCCTATTACACATATTTGGTTGCCGTATGTATTTCCTTTCGTCTCGGTTACCTTCCCATTAACCTAGGGTAAGGAAATGTATCAACCCTTGCGGTTTAGGGTAAGCTTTATTCAAAATAGGGAATCTTCAATTTTCTGACTCTAAAGGCAGATCATCTCATGATCTCTTTTACTATGCATAGATTCCCGAGCCCGTGTAAATTTCATCCCGATTTCTCCGGTTTACAGATAACCTAATCTTTCACAGAGATTTGATGAATTCCTTCAGCTTATCACCCTAGCCCTGTGCTCTTTCAGGACAAGCCCAACAGTATACCTATGAGTCTTCATGTTTCAGGAAGACAAGGTATACAATCAAAGCATGTCTTCTAGAACACAGTCTAGGTAATAACTTCTGGTCTAAGGAAAGACATACCCAAATATAAAGAGACTACTCTAATGATACTATCTGTGAGATTTCCTCATAGAGTCTCTTTGTGGGTATGTTCAGTGTGAGCTATATAGGTCCACCCATGACTTTAGCAAAGACATCTCCATATCTGTAATACATGAGGTCTTTACCTTGTATCCATATACAAGTAGATAAGACGTGCTAGTCTTACCCGAGATCACTGATCCCTATTCTCAGTGTCTCTAGACTAGGAACACAAAATTAGGAATAAACGTGCGGTATGCTTGAATCCTCATGATCGTGATCTCATCACAGATACTCAAGAGATACCTGTTCTATTCCAAGGGGTTTATCGAGTTTGTTCATAAACTATTAACAATAATATCGAGACATAATATGAAACTGGATAAAGATTGCTTTTATTCATTTGCGATAAAAAGTTCTACATCTAGTGTTCTTTATTTAATCAAAAGATTGTCTCTAGGACACCCATATACTAACAGTGTGGTGGTTGGAAGGTTGTAAAACCAATGGAAAAATAATTGATAATGTTGAGTGGTGTAATGGAACCTAGAGCAAAATATTAGGCAAAACGATATTTGAACTATATAAAGGGAAAAATGACACTTAATATGACCTTTTGGTAACCTAAGGATGCTAAGAAAATGAGAAAGAAAATTTAGAAAAATAAATTATAAATTAACACTATAGAGGCCGAACCTACATTGTGTAGGAGAGGATTTTTGACGTTTTCGTATTTTGATAGATTTGCCATGTATTGATGATTCGTACATGGTTGTTGTAGGTTCCCGTACGTAGATTTGAACCCCGAACTGTGAGTTCGGTGGATTGCCTTTGGTCCCGGACCAAGTAGGATTGAGGCATTTCTGTTGTGTAACGAGCTCGGAGAACATATTACAGGGAGCTAAGAGGAGAGGACTATACAGATAACCTCTTGGTACTAGGGCTTGATCCCCTTGTGTGTTCCACCATGCCCGTTGAGGGTGATGGTAGGAAGTGTATGTAAGTACTTAATGTAGAATAACATGATCATGCATTTAGTATGTATGTTGGTACATAGGATGTACCGAGTCTTTGGCCAGTAGACAGTGTAACGCCTGGCAACTTGCAAGGATCAACGACTGTCCCCGCACACTAACACGAGACTTTTCAGCATGGTTTGTCCTCACTTGTACACTTCCCGGGAAAACTTCCCAGGAGGTCACCCATCCCAAAATTGCCCCAAGTCAAGCACGCTTAACTATGGAGTTCTTCTGTTTCGGGCTACCGAAAAGTAGATGCATCTTGTTAGTATAGGTAATACCAATTAATTCTTATAAGTCATTCCCAACTGTATCGTCCCATACCAGCACAGTCTCTGGAATCCCTCTCTTTCGGGTGTTGATTCGATTCATTCATGTACCCCGTCGTTGGAAGCCAGCCAGGAGCCGCTCCTTGTTCATGCCCTTTCGCACCGGCGATCACTCCCCGCCCTCGTCAGCGCCCGGGATGTTACATGCCCACCAGCTTCCGCCTGGTTCGTCCTCGAACCACACCGTACTGGAAGAGAGGCTCTGCTCTCATACCACTTGTAACGCTTGGCAACTTGCAAGGATCAACGACTGTCCCCACACACTAACACGAGACTTTTCAGCATGGTTTGTCCTCACTCGCACACTTCCCGGGAAAACTTCCCAGAAGGTCACCCATCCCAGAATTGCCCCAAGTCAAGCACGCTTAATTATGGAGTTCTTCTGTTTCGGGCTACCGAAAAGTATATGCATATTGTTAGTATAGGTAGTACCAATTAATTCTTATAAGTCATTCCCAACTGTACCGTCCCATACCAGCACAGTCTCTGGAATCCCTCTCTTTCGGGTGTTGATTCGATTCATGCATGTACCCCCGTCGCTGGAAGCCTGCCAGGAGCCGCTCCTTGTCCATGCTCTTTCGCACCGGCGATCACTCCCCGCCCTCGTCAGCGCCCGGGATGTTACAGACATTTTGCCTTCGGGCGTTAAGGACTTCCACTATAGGTCTCCGAGAGGGAGTTCCAGTTGACCTAGGGTCGTGATGTGTAATCCGGATAGGAGCACACTAGGAAGTCTCGGGTGTATATGGATGGAGGGGTGCCTTGGTTTGATGTTCTGGGAACACGCCTTGGATTAGACTATGGGCTTATATGCCGAGCCAATAGGCTGGACGTTGCATGGTATTGGCATCGACCATTCCAGCTTCTTCGTATTTTGTATCCCTAAGATCCCTGGTTTCTCTAAATCCCTTGCTTTATCCCGTTTTCTCAAGATGTTATTTTACGTTATTTATATACATCGAAGTGAGCCATTGGGCGGAGTATTCTCCAGAACCTCTGGGTTACTGAGATATATTTGAATATCTCACCCCGTCTCGGGGACTATATTTCAGGAGGTAGCAGTGGAGTTGGAGCGGCGGGCAAGAAGCCCGTAGGATGATTGGACATAGGATTTGTCATTTTGCTTACTGTTGGCCATTGGGCCTAGGCTAGACTTAGCTCATGAACAAAGCATTTGATTAGGATTATGGTATCATTATGTTCATGATTTATTTTTCCCTAAGTTTAGTCTTGATTTACCATGTCTATTTTGGAGTATGTATTATGTCATTTGAAGGTTATGAATTGTAAAGTGTAAACTGCCATTTGAAAGAATTTTAATTTGCACATGAATTGATGTAATGTTAAAATATGTAATATGATGAAAGGGCAATAGGTCTATTATAGTATTGGTTTATATTTTACGATGTAAAGAATGCATGCAAACGGATTATGGTGATTGAAACTTGCTAAGTTGAAAATAATAAGTAAAGTGGTGGAAAAAGGGTAATTGAATATAAATTGTGATGGGTTGTAAGAGCCCCAAGGCATTGCTGCTCCTTGTGTGTTCCACCCTATGATTATTAGGTACCATTTGAGGTCATAGATCACTTGTACAAATTTGGGGATTATTGGAAAAACAAAGGAAACTCTGGCGAATTTTCTATAAATTGGCAGAATTTAGGCAAACTTCGGGAGAGTATACCTCCCTCCACAGAGGTCCGATAGGGACGTTCCATATGCTGTTTTGAAGGTTGAGATGTCCTCTATCTTGTGGTAAAATTTGGTAAAATTATGGGTTGGGAGTCGGCCTGTAGAAGGCAGGGAACACAGACTGCCCATTTGCTTACTGCACATGTGGCAGTTCTGGACCGGTTTTGGGAAAATTATTCCCTCTTCGTTTCTTGGTCAAGTTAGGTGTATAATATATCAAATTGAAGCTTTAGGTATCCAGTTTTTTGTATAAAAATTTGAGAGCAATTGGTTGAGTGGATTCTCTGCAGTAATTGATTGAGTGAAGGATGTTAGGAGCTGTTTTGGGGTTGGCCGGCAGCTTTGCTTGTCCAACTTCAAACAGCGATATCCAGAGCAAACGAGATCGAAATAAATCGTGTGATAGCTTCTTAGAAAGGTAATTAAGTTTATAATAACATATCAAAAGATGAGAGTTTCACACCATGCGGTTTGTCCACATAAAATTAAAGACCGAACCATATTCGGATAGATAGAAAACGTAAAAGTGAGAAATTAGCTAAGTGGGTTTATGGGAACCCCTTAGTGACTTGAGAGAAGTAATATAAGATCAAAATTAGTTTAATTAAGTATTCCGCGAAGAGTTTACAGTTATGGTCATAGCTTTTATTTATTACGCTTTTTACGGTTTAAATGCTCGCGTAAATGAGCTCTTCAAGGCTGCCATGCAAGAAAGCAGTCTTGACATCCAATTGTTCCAATTCTAAATCATAAATTGCAACAAATGAAAGAATGAGCCTAATAGAAACATGTTTCACAACAGGGGAGAAAATTCCATTGTAATCAACCCCCTCAACTTGTGAAAAACCCTTAGCAACAACCCTTGCCTTAAACCTAGTAGCTTCAACACCTGGGATTTCAGGCTTCCTTTTAAAGATCCATTTGCATCCAGTCACCTTCTTGTTCTTTGGACGCTCCACCAAAACCCAAGTTTTATTTTTCTCAAGAGACTCCATCTCTTCCTTCATTGCTTTTAGCCAATGAATTTTAGAATCCAGCCTCATATCCTCTTGGTATGAGCTGGGTTCATTAAACTCCAGCACATCTCCTACTTGGAGTGAAAATGCTATGATATCTGCATGTGCAAAATGACTTGGAGGTCTTATATTCCTTCTAGTCCTATCCCTAGATAGCAAATAATCCTCCAGATTATCTCTATCCACTTCCACATCATGCTCCTCAATGGGAATGTGATTCCCATAATCTTGAACTTCAGCAACAGTGTGCTGTTGTTCATTTTCAGCCACATCAGGTTGCTGCCCAGTGTTGTTGGGCAACTCCAACTCCAACTCAACAGTCCTAGGAGGATGCTCTTTGTCACTAAGCTTGGATATGTCTTTATAGAATGTGTTTTCTTCAAAAATCACATCTCTACTTATTGTTCCTTTCAGCTATGAGCCATAGCTTATATCCCTTAACACCTGAAGGATAACCAACAAAAATAGATTTAACAGCTCTAGGACTCAACTTATCTTGTTTTACATGCATGTATGCAAGACAACCAAATGGTTTTAAGTGTCCTAGACTTGGTGGCTTACTAGACCAACGCTCCATAGGGGTTTTAAGACCTATAACAGTGGATGGGCTCTTATTTATAAGGTAGCAGGCTGTGGAAACAGCCTCAGCCCAAAAGGATTTAGGGAGACCAGATTCAGCCAGCATACATCTGACCTTATTTAGGATGGTTCTATTCATCCTTTCAGCCACCCCATTTTGTTGGGGAGTTTCAGCATAAGTTATGTGCCTCTTTATACCATGCTCATTGCAAAAATCAGAAAACTGATAACTGCAAAACTCAAGCCCATTATCAGTCCTTAGAACTTTGACTTTCTTATCAGTTTCATTCTCTACAAGGGTCTTCCAATTCTTGAAGCTATCAAAGGCTTGATCCTTTTGCTTCAAGAACATGGTCCATACTCTCCTAGAATATGAATCCACAACCGAAAGGTAGTAATGGCAACTAGAGAGAGAAAGGGGAACATTAGGTGATCCCCACAAATCAGAGTGTATGTAATCAAGGACTGATTTAGAAAAATCTGAAGAACTAGGAATAGGTAACTTGTGTGTTTTTCCCAAAATATAATTTTCACAAAAATCAACACAAGTTACTTTCTTAGAACTTATAATGCCTTGTTTACATAACTCAAGACAGACCCTGTTGCTAATATAACCCATTCTCTTATGCTAGAGAACAGAATCATCATCCTTGGCTGCTATTATACAGCTTTCGGATGAGATAGCATGGCCCTGTAATATGTACAAGCAATTAATCAACCTTCCTTTCATTAAAATTTCATTACCCTTAAGAACAATGAGTGAACCTTGCTCACTCTTGAATAACAGCCCACTTGAGTCAAGCATACCTAGAGAAATTAAATTTCTCCTCAAATCAGGGACATACCTCACTTCTTTGAGGATTTTATGGCTGCCATCAGCCATTTGGAACTTGACAGCCCCAATCCCTTATATTTGACAAACCTGGTCATTCCCCATAAGGACCTTTCCACCCCTTTGGAACCATAAACCAGCAAGCCACTCCTTCCTATATGTCATGTGAAAAGTGCAACCTGAATCCATAACTCATTCAGCCTCAAAACCCTTATTAGACACCATAAGGACTTCAGCACCCTCACACCCACTAAGTAAATTTGCATACTCAGTTTTAGTTGCTGCCTTTACAGCTCCCTTATTATTTTCAGGGCAATTCTTCTTGATATGCCCCTCTTTATGACACAACCAGCAGGTAAGTTTACCTTTTGGCTGCTTCTTATTTTTATTACCTTTCGCATTCTGGTTAGGTTGGGATACATTATTGTTTCCCTTCCATTTACCTTTAGATTTTCCCTTCTTGTTTCCTTTACCCCTCACAACCAGTCCCTCAGCATGGGACTTTTTATGGGAGAGTATTTCAACCTCCCTTGTTCTCAAAGCTTCAGTTATCTCATCTAAATCTATTTCCCCTTTGCTGTATTTTATAGCATCTTTTACACCCCTGTATGAATCTGGAACAGAGTTCAAAAGTATCAAAATTTGATCCTCACTTGAGGTAGTTGCCCCAGCATTATCCAGATCTAATTATCCAGATCTAAGGTGAGTTTGTTAAACTCATCAAGATTGTCCTCCAAGCACTTAGAAGGATCCATCTTGAAGGAAAGAAATTTCTCCTTCAAGAACATCTTATTTGGGGCAGATTTGGTTTGATAGAGAGCCTCAAGCTTTTCCCAAAGCTCTCTAGGATTAGTTATCTTACACACTCGCCTAAGGACACTATCAGTCAGATTTACGACAATTAAACTATGAGCTAAAGCCATTAAATCTTTTAGTTACTTAGGTGTCAGGGAATCAGGAAGATCCTTTTCAGGACCAACAGCATCCTCACACTTCTGTTGCACCAAGACAACCTTCATCTTGATCTTCCACATGTTAAAGTCACCCCTCCCATCAAACTTCTCCACCTCAACCTTGGTGATGCCCATCCTCTTTAGTTTCCAACAGCAGAAAACACGAGGACCAGAGGGGAAAACACAAAAAACACGGAACAAAAACAGAGACAAACCAGAAGGGAAAAGGAACTAAGAACCTAAGCTCTTGATACCACTTGTTACAATTCTTGGTATAGAGCTACCAAGAATCACCCCAGAAAAAGAACTTGCAGAAGCAGAAAACATAAAGAACAACACCAGAATTTATACTTAGTTTAGAAATTCTTTGTAAAAGAATTTTCTACATCCAAGTTGGCCAGTGAGGGTCAAACGCCCTCTAGCATGCACTTTTATTCAGAACATAATAGTACAAAAATATGTTCATCAAATCCAGCTAAAACAGAAATACAGAAACTAATATTACAAGACAAATAACCGAGGAAGATAACCAAGATTACAAATGTATATCATATGACAAAGAAAGATCATCAACAGTAAAGAAACAAAGAAGGATATCACCAAGACTATGAGCAAACACCAAGCACCAGTGTCTTCAGCTCCTCCAAGCACACGAACCCCTCTTCTCAAGTTGGGAACGTCACCATGCTCAATCTTACTTTGCTGTATGATGAAATCTCCAGAAAGTGCACCAAACAATAGCTTCTCCTTAACACAAGGATCACTTCTCACCAAAGAACTGAGATGAGATTCTCAGTTTATCTCCCTCAAAATGCCTCACCAAGTTTCATGAACAAACCCTAAGTTTCTTCTCTCAATAACGATAATATCAGAGAACAATAAAGAAACAAAGATGCAGAAATGTGTATTTCAATTTAGTTTTCCACGCTGTCAACATATATGTGGTTTTTTAGCTAATAGTCATGCCAAAATGCAACGCTGCGTTTAGGTAACTGATATGCTATTCAACAATGACCAGCATGTGGGCCTTAACAATTGATAACAAAAAACATTTTTTGGCCCAATAAAGCAAACTGAAAATAGCAAGCATATTTACTAATAACAAATGTGCAGTCAACGAAACAACACAATATTCATGTTTACAAAATAAACTAACACTTGGTTTTCATGTCTTCTTGCTCGTATACTCATATGCTTTGGAATAAACAAAATAATTTAGCCAAACACCAACACTTACGTACATATATTGCAACTCATAAGAACCAATACTCATATACTCTTAGTGAATGACGCCTCATTCACTATACAAACTTGAACTAATTTTTGGATAACTAGTATTTAGTAATTGTTTTTAAGAAAATATTAAGAGATCAAACAAATAATAAATTAGCTAACAAATTAAGTGATGGAGCCCAACTCCCAAATTATGATATATAAACCTTTCAACTCTTAGATATTGGCGGTCTAAAATTGCTATAAAATGTGACAATAGTGGAGGTTTAAATATGCCAAAATAATAAACAAATTGTGGAGGTCTATGTTCTTGAGGAAGTGACAAATGTAGTTAGGGTCTATGAGTGACAGAAAGTCAAAAATATTGCGGAGGTTAGTAAACATCTAGATATACAATATTTATAGGAGTCTGGAACCTCCAGAAAATGCAACATTTTTGGGGTCTGGAACCTCTAGAAAATACTCCAACAAATTATGGCGTTTCACATAATATAAAGAACTTTGGGATACACCACCCCAAAAGCTAGCTCAAAGGGTGGGAGTGCCCAAGGCACTATAAACTTCACATTCGTTGCCCATACAACTAATGTGAGACTATATATCTCAACACGCCCCTTCACACGAGAGCCCACCGGGCTTGAAGGGTGGACAACATACAAGTCCATCTACATGTGGAAATTCCACTACAAACAAAGTGTGAGGCGGTGAGATTTGAAACACTCTAATACCATGTAAAGAACCTTGTGATACACTACCCCAAAAGCTAGCTCAAAGGGTGGGAGTGCCCAAGGCACTATAAACTTCACATTAGTTGCCCATACAACCAATGTGGAACTATATATCTCAACACATAAAGATGCCAGAAAATGTATTGTGGCGTATGCAAAACTGGAGGTTATTGTGGATGCCACTAATGTCTTTTGTGGGGGTCAAAGACCGCCACAATTTGCAAATATGACCTCCACAAAGAACCTGAATTTTTGAAGTGACTTAATATGTTTGTCGCGCAAATAATTTGTTAAATTCTGAAAAAATACAAACCGATTCTATGCATAGAATTTTGGATACTGATGCAATGATTTATCAATTCTTAATAGGTATTGTGGTTAATAAATAATAGTATTCATATTACATTTTTTGCAGAGTAAACACCTTTTTTAGTCTCTGGCAATATCCACGAAATTCTTTTTATTCTTGGCAATAAAAAGGACCGAATTGGTCCCTAAAATGATTAAAAAATGACCAAGGAGTACTTATTACAATTGACAGAAGGATTAAAGTGACCCTTTTTTCATAATTTTAGGAACCAATTTGATCTTTTTTTATTGCCAGGGACTAAAAAAAGATTTCGTAGATATTGTCAGGGACCAAAAACGGTGTTTACTCTTCTTTTACTTAGCTTTCTCTCAGGACCTAATGACCTGACCGAACCATTGTTTTGATTTTAGCATGGAGTCAAGTTGGGTCGACTGTTTTTTCATAAACATGACTTGATGCATCTCACACAATTCTTAATGTCACTAGACTAACACGTAATGATCCGAGTTGATGGGTTTATGATTAAGTGCTACAGTTAGAAATTCAACACCGGTCACGTAATTGAAGTAAAAGAGTTGAAGTAGCTGTAGTCGCTTGCCTATGTAGCGACTATAGATACTTTATGAAAATTTTCCGGCACCGTTTGCACTTCAATCTGCACACGAAAGACTAAATAGTTTTGCAGATGGCCTAAGTCGTTACATCACTCAATGACTATGGCCAAATGGATGACACTTGTCACATACACACCAAAGTCCTGATATCATGTAGTGATTTTGGTTAAAGTTAGGCCTCCCAGGCTTTTCACGTTGCTAAGAATGTGACACATATCTCGTTCATAATTGCTACATCATTTAGTGGCTATGGTGCCGTGACAATTTTAAAAAATATTTAAAATCTATGGCATTCATGTATATTTTATGAAGAAACATGACAGTACGGTCAGTGTCTCATTATAACCAAATTAGGAGCGAGGTAAGCGATGATGTTCCTTCAAAGGCTTTATTGCAATCCTCAATGTTTCACATTGCTAAATTTGATTAACTTTCAATAACCAAATTCTTTTTGGAATGGTGAACCAAACCTTTTTAAAAAATAAAAAATGGTTTAATTTTAAAAATTATTTTAAGAAATTAATTATTTATAATATAGTTTCGATTTAGTTTATAACTTAATTCAATTTATATAATCTTTTTGAATTCAATATAATCATTCAATTCTAATTCATTAAATTCTTTCTTAATTTTATTGAATCCCAATTTCATGTACTAAACGTGCCCTGAATTTAAAAGAAAGGTTATTTGGTTTATAAAAAAAGAGGTTATTTTATTAACGAATTATAATGAATTCATTTCTTTCCAAATGCGTCACTAATTAAAAAATAATATATTAGTTGATTTTGATAATTAACATTTGACACCATTATTCGAATAAACAAATAATTTGCTAATGTTCTATATTAAATAAAACAAAGGAATAATAGGCTCTTGCTGAAAAGAAGAAGAAGTTCTCCTACATACTATGTTTATCCTTTTAAATGACATAACTTATATCCTTTCACTCTCATAAAGTGGTGGGATCCACACCTTTATTTTTTTTGTCAACTCTCTCTCCTTCTTTATCTATCTCTTTCTCTCTTTTAAAATGACATAACTTTACATCCTTTAAAATGACACACTCTTTACCCTAATTATAATATTAATTTTTTTCTCTCATCAAATATTGTCATTAGACATAAAAAAGAGAGCGAAAAATAATTTTACTATTACAATTACGTGCTCAACAGAATATATAAATATAAAGTGTGCAGGGGAACTGTTTTTTTTTTTTATAGCAAAACCCTAAAACAAATTAAAAGAAGGGAAAGATATTGTAATAATCAAGTTGTGTTATTACTAATCAATCTCACCGTTAGATCACTTATATTGATCTAACGATTATATTTCTTTCTATCTTTGTATGGTTATGATTCTCCATATTTAAAGTAAAAATATTAAATATGGAAAATCATAATCATACAACCAAACTCCTTTGGCACAGGTGGTAAGGAGCCTGGACCCCTTAACCAGAGGTCTCGAGTTCGAGCCATTGGAATGAAAAAAAAAAGATTTGGGAGAGCCACCCCCTGAAAGGGTCCGACAGTGCTCGATGGGGATTAGTCTATATTTATGGCCGGAGGATACATTTGAATTTATTAAAAAAAAATCATTCATAATCCTACAAAGGTGAAAATAAATATAAAGTACTAATTTTGGGAAATCATGACCCTACAAAAATTAAAATAAATATAATCGTTGGATCAACATAAACAATCTAACGGTGAAATTGATCGATAATAACATTGTAATAACACAACTTGATTATTATACTATTCTTTCCCTTTAAAATTAATACCTCCCTTTTAATGCAAGGCACAGCGATACAGCATAAAATAACGTATCTAACCTTGATTCATTTTCTAGCTGTTGCTTTCCTCCAAGACCTTCCAAGCTGCGTAGGAATAAAAAGTAAAATAAAAGAAATGATTTTAAAAGGCAATAGCTCCGCCACTTCCCCCGCCCACTATAGTTCCTTTTCTTAGAAGCAAAACAAGTTTGTAAACCGCATAAGTTTCGTAACTGAGTTCCCAAGTATTTGCTTGAGTCAGAGGTTCAAACCCTGCCTTAAGTAAATTTTTGAAAAAAATTTGGGAGTCAGAAGAGAAAAGTGTCTCTTTCTCGGTTGGGGGATTAGTCTCATCCTTCCTCCAATAGTGAAGCTCAATGCACCCGCTGTTCCAATGAGGGGGCTAGCTTACAGGGCTAAGGTGATTCGAGGAGGTTGAATGAGGATACCTCCGGGTTATACAAAAAAAAAAATAAAGCTTGTAAAGAGAGCTGTCGAAGGAAAATGTAAAATGGTTGAAAAAATAAACCAAAAGATTTCAAAGGGAATTATTTTGTGTGTCCAATTTTTTTTTTTTTTAAGTTGCTATAGTCATGCTTTTTTTTTGGGTAAAGATATTCAAAGCAAGTTGTTAACATTTATTAACTATTAATTTTACCATAAATACTTAAAAGTCATTTTAATAGAGTGAATAGTTAACAAATGCATGATTACTCAATATTAGTATTGATATTCAAGTGCTGGAATTAAAAGATTTGGGAGAGTCGTCCCGAAAAGGTCCGACGGTACGTTATGGAGATTAGTCTTCGATCACGGCAAAGATACCATTGAATTTATTAAAAACAAAAAAGTATTGATATTCAACAAAACATAACATCAGAATAATTTCCTTTCTTTTTTATTCTTAAATCTCAATTACTTGTTAACTTACATTTTCAATTTTTAAATTTAATATAAAGTAAATATTCACTACACTTTCTTTAAAGTGATATTTTGAAGGATTAAACATATTATATTTTTATTTTTAAAATATCAAATAAACATAAACAAAACTGAATAGAATATCAAGCATGTTGCAAATAATATTAGAAAGAGACATTGGGTCCGACACCTCTCCCCTGGGTACAAATGAGCCCCTTTGGCGTTCTCTCTTTGGACTTCTTTTGACTTGTTTCTCTCGCTTCCCTGCACTTCCTTGCATAGGTAACCTACCTCTTCTGCTTCTCTCTCTGTTCCCAATCTTCGCAATGCTTAATCACTTATTCTTCTTCTGCCTCAGATCCAGCTAATGCTCCAGCTTGCGTCTACTCTCTTTGGCATTTGAGACCAAAACAACCTTATCTCACTCTCGGTCTTCGATTTCTCCACCCTTGCCGGAGAAAAACCCTAGATCTGCAATGCTTCATCTCCGGCACCGCCGGGATTCCACACCGGCCACAACCAGGTGGCGCAACAAGGTAGGTGACCGTGTCTCGTGTTAAGTCCTCGGGCGGAGTGAGTGCTCTCCAAACGGTGCGTTGGATGTGACGTGTGACTTGTTTCCTTGTTTGTGCAGTTCGACGAGAATCTGGAGCAGTGGCCACACCTCAATGAGCTGGTTCACTGCTACACCACGGATTGGGTCAAGGATGAGAACAAGTATGGCCACTACGATAGCCTCGGTACGCCGTCGTTTCAAAACCAGATATACGAGGGCCCTGACACTGACATTGAGACCGGTACTTCGGTTTTTTTTATTAATTATTGTTATTTTGTTTTAAAATGATGAAGTTGGGGTTTGAAAAAAGTGTGACTTAGTGTTGGGAGAGTGCGTGCTGTGAATAGTGTGTTTATATAGTTGAGGAAAACTATTAGCCTGTGGGTGGGCTCTAGATTTTGAAATGAACTACTTGCTGTGGAATGTGGATGCTGTGATTTAACTTTAGTGATTGTTGCAAATTTTTTTTTTTTTAATTTGAATGGTGTGAGCAGAAATGCGGCTTGCTGGTGCAAGGCGAACGAAGGGTGAGGATATAAATGAAGATGACATTCCTAGTACTTCAGGAAGGCAATTTATGGAAGCTGCAGATGGTGACTCGGATGTTCCGAAGGTTGTTTGGGTTTAGTTCTGTGTTTTAATTTTATTCGGTGATTGTATTTCGAAACAATATCAATTCTGATTTTGTTTTATGTTTTTTGTTTTTTTTTTGCTTTGAACTTACTATGCAGCATATTGGTCATTCTCCTCTTCCCGCTTATGAGCCAGCATTTGATTGGGAAGATGAGAGGTCATTGATATTTGGACAACGGATACCGGAAGCTCCTATGTCACAGTATGACCGTCCTGAGATGTTGTTTCTGAGTAGAATGATTTTTTTGTCTGCTTTCCTTTTCATTTTTGCTCAACCGAGTTTTTATTTGTTGTTCTTATTCTGCTGGGAATCTCAGTGGAATGAAGGTCTCTGTAAAAGTTCAGTCTTTACAATTTCAAGCAGGATTAGTTGGTGAGTGCTTTGCTATTGGTATTGGTGGGATAATCTAGATGAATTGCTTCCTCTCTTTGTATTGCTGTAATTTAGTTTTTAGTGTTTAGGCTGAAGGTGGATTCAAGTTTCTGACTCAAAGCTTATTTTTGTTCTCTGTTTTGTAGAGCCATTTTATGGTACAATTTGCTTATACAATAAGGAGAGAAGAGAAAAATTGTCAGAAGACTTTTACTGTCATATCTTACCTACTGAAATGCAGGATGTAAGCTATACCAGATCAATTTTATCAAATTTTCTTGGATATGAATATTTTTTTTCCTTTTTAAATACATGAAGTTAATGGGTATATTCCCATTTTCACAATTTCCAGGCCAAAATTACACATGAACCTCGTGCAGTCTTTTACTTAGATGCGCCATCTGCTTCAGTTTGTTTGTTAATCCAGTTGGAGAAGCATGCTACCGAAGAAGGCGGGGTTACTCCTTCTGTTTATTCACGTAAAGATCCAGTATGTATTGATGTTTTTCTTCCTTTGTTGTGGTTGTTGATCCAGCAATTGAGGCACAATTCTTTTTTTGAAACATGTATAGTATGTAGAGCATCTTTCGGATCATAAAATGGGTGTCATCTTAATATACCAACCTCCACCGTGCTATGTGTGCATAATAAATGAAGGGATTTTATTATGGGTGGATTCAGTATTATGTGTATCAATCATAGGTGATTTTGTATTTATGGTGTCAATTTATGGGTGATTGATTATGTAATTGAGGGTAAAGGCGAGTCTTTGAGCAATGATAAGGTTGTTCTTTGTGATAGGATGATCACATGTTTGAGTTTAGGAGACAGCCTTTTTGCAAAAAATGCAAGGGTAAAACTGTGTACAATCGACCCTCACCCCTACCCTCACAAGTCAGGGACCCTTGTGCATTGGAATTTGCCTTGTTATTTTATAATTAAGGATGATTGATCCTCTATTTATTGGAATTCTATTATATTTAAGGAGAAGGAGGATGGAGATGGAGAGACTAGGTGCCTCTCGAAAGCCTTGGGCATGGAAGTTGTAGACCCTTGAAGTTTTGCAATACTTAGTACTTTTATTTTGTTTCGAGTGATTTGATCCATTGTGCTTGAAGATCATCCTTATTTTGTGTTAGAGATATATAAAACAATTAATGTAGCCTCACCCAATAACTTAAGCTTTTAGGTTGAATTGGTTCTTTACATGGTATTAGAGCTTCACATCATGGATTCGATCCTCATTGCCCCATTTAATTAATTAATCAAGTATTGTGGAGTTTCTTAACACAAGTAGGTGAGCCTATGTACTGTCCATCCTTCAAGCCCAATGAGCTTTCATGTAAGGCGGCGTGTTAGCGATATATAAAACTATTAATGTAGCCTCACCCAACAACTTAAGCTTTTAGGTTAAATTGGTTTTTTACATTTTATTATTTGTTAAAGGGCTATGTTTTTCTCATGTTACATGAGATAGTATTGTCTCATGTAGAGACATAATTATGTGGGTCCCACAACTAAAAAAAGAAAAAACAAGAAATATTGGCTCGGATTTTGATGGGTGTGTAACATGAGATAAGCTTTTTTATGTAACATGAGAAAAACATTTCTCGTTGTTAAAATATTCGGTTCCAATGACATCTATTTATTAATTGTTTTTTGACATATTTTATTTCATGGGGATAGAAATGAGAAGATTTTGAGATATTGGTAACTGTGTGAAACCGTAGAAAACAAATGTAATATGGTGTTGGGAAGCTGAGCCATCATAATTAGTGATTAATAGAGATAGTGGTACACTAGGAATTAAAGATGCATTTGTAATAATCATCTAGGAAAATAATTTTCTTTTGTAAATATCAAATGCATTTATTCTTTCTTTGTATAAGTTGAAAGAGAAAAAATTGAAATATTATTAATCTCTTTGGTAAAAAAAAAATGTGCAATAGTTACATTATTAATACATATAAACCCACCAATCACAATTTCCCCAATTTCACGAAACCCTAGGTTTATAAATTCTCAAGAAACTCAGAGAGTCTTAGGCCATTACCTCAATAGCTCCAAACAAAGGAGATGAGATCCAAGCTTGAGGGGGGGGGGGGGGTGTACTGCACATAAATAGTTCTAGGGTCTCACTAACTTTGGCATAATTGCAAATTTGCGTCAAAACTTTCAATATTTGCACTTTGTCACGAAAAATGACTTAGCTCAAAATTAGACTTTTTGCCTAATTTAGCCTCTTAATTGCATATAAATTCCCGTTTAATGATTTAATTATTATTTTATGATGCACTAGGAATTAAATATGCATTGGAAATAATAATCTAGGATAGTAAATGTCTCTTGTAAATATCAAATGCATTTATTTTCTCTTTGTATATAAATAGATGAAGAGTGTTTTTTGAGTTGCAACCCAAGCAATTCAGCCAAACGTTGCGTGTGTTAGACAGTGTTCTATTTTCTTTACAGTAAGAAGGGTGGTGTTAGTTTGTCTATGGTGCACTAGGAATTAAAGATGCATTGGAAATAATAATCTAGGATAGTAAATGTCTCTGGTAAATATCAAATGCATTTATTCTCTCTGTATATAAATAGATGAAGAGTGTTTTTTGAGTTGCAACCCAAGCAATTCAGCCAAACGTTGCGTGTGTTAGACAGTATTCTATTTTCTTTAAAGATGCATTGGAAATATTCATCTAGGAGAGTAATTGTCTCTTGTAAATATCAAATGCATTTATTCTCTCTTTGTATATAGATAGATGAAGAGTGTTTGTCGAGTTGCCACCCAAGCAATTCAGCCAAACATTGCGAGTGTTAGACAGTATTCTATTTTCTTTACAGTAAGAAGGGTGTTAGTTGTCTCTTGTTTCTCTGAAAGCTAATGTGTACTCTTTTATTCTTTCAATTTCTTTAAATTATTAATTAACAAAAGAGAAGCAGGGTATAAATATGCATTTTCCAGTATGACTTGATTTTTCTTCTAGAAACAAATATATTCTTCGAATTTTGGTTTGCTCTGTGGAAGCTTGCTTTAGTATATAATTTGCAGAGTAATTGGTATTCGTGCATGAAATGATATATTGTCGGAAATCTTGCTTGTGCTTTAATGTTAACTTCACTTGAACAGGTGCACTTGACTGAGAGAGAGAAGCAAAAATTGCAGGTGTGGTCTCAAATCATGCCTTACAAAGAGTCCTTTGCATGGGCCATTGTATCATTATTTGATAGCAGTATTGGCCCAGCTTCGGCTGGGCCTGCTTCCCCAAGCAGCCCTCTTGCTCCAAGTGTATCTGGTTCAAGTTCCCATGAAGGTGTTTTTGAGACTAGTGCAAAAATCTCTTTAGATGGGAAGCTGAGTTACTCAAATGGAAATTCTGTTATAGTTGAGGTTTCAAACTTGAATAAAGTCAAAGAAAGCTATACTGAGGAATCACTTCAGGTGTGTGTCAGGTTTCATTTGGTTGAGACTTTTCTTCTACGTGACTGAATTGAAGGCATAAAGATTCTGGCTAAAGTTTGGTGCTATTTGTAGTAATTTTAAGTGATATTATTGACTTTGACAATTTACATGTGACAATATTGCAATCGTTCAGTATCCATTGAATATTATTGATTTTTTGCTCTTGTATGGGTTTGTTATTATGTTCCTCTATCTAAATAAATGTTAAATTGTGATTTTGTCATTCTTTATGATTTGTTTCTTCCATTCAATGTGAACATCTAACTTGTTTTTAGTTGGTCTTATTTTTTGGGCTGCAATAAAATAAAAATAAAAAGCAGAAAATCTGCACTTGATCTATTTAATCTATTGGACACTATGCTGTGCCACTAGTTGTTATACTTTTAAGTCCGAGTTCTTGCTGACTGTCCTTTTGTCTTTCCTTGAGAAGACAAATTACTATATGACTGAAATGATTTTAAAATTAGTGTTTTTTGCACTGATTTGTTCCTTTTGGCTGGTAATTCTTAAAAAATGTCAAGGATCCCAAGCGTAAAGTGCATAAACCTGTCAAAGGTGTTTTGAGACTGGAAATTGAAAAGCATCAGATTTCCCAAGCTGATTTGGAAAATGTATCAGAAACCGGTAGTACAACCAATGATTCTGTTGATCCAGGGGATCATATTGCAGATTCATCATCTGGAAAGTATCCAAGTACTGGTGGTGATGATCCTCAAGGTAGTATCTCCAGGTGGAATGTCTATGGCGGGAAAGAAGTTTCAGGAAATGGAGCAAATCAGCATGGAAATTCAGATTTTAATGCTGATGATGTAAGCATTATGTCTTATGACTGATTTAACACCCCATAGTTATCCATTAAAGTTAAATTTTAGTATAAAATGTACTGTTTAAGCTATTCATGGTAACAACAATTTTTTTTAATCTTAGAAGTGCATTTGTGTAGCCAAGTTCTCAATTGATAGGTTCTTTAGAGTCTTTGCAAGGAAGATAGTGGTGGTTCTAGATATGAGTGTATGATCAAGGGAATAGCTTTGTGGTGTATCTAGCTGTTAAGTTTTATCATTATTGAGTAGATTACGAGAATGAAGTTATTAGCTGTTATAAGTAACTCTTTTCCAAAGTTATTGAGTAGATTAAGTTTTATCATCGAGTTGATTCAGGGAATGAAGTTACTAGCTGTTATAAGTAACTCTTTAACCAAGTTATGCTGAAATGCATATATAAGGATGTGGTGAGTATAATTATGTAAATTTGGACATATGCAATGGTAGAGGTTCATTTTTAAATGGTTTATTTCTAATTAATGGTAGGTGAAAAGGGAACTTCTGTACAATCCCTAATAACTTCAAGGAGAGTTTAATTTTCGACACTTGGTAATTCTTAATTGCCACTTCTCTTGCTGAGCACTTCTTGAGGAATCTATAAATCTTACTAGTCTATATTGAGTTTGGTTAAGATAGTAAATGCCAATGGTGCTTAATTTTGTTACAGTTGTGAAGGTATTTCATGATTCTGTGGTTAAGTTAATCTCATTTCTATATGCCATGTCTCTGCTAATATGTTCTATTGATCAACTTATAGTTCCATGCTTTTGACTTCCGCACTACAACAAGAAACGAGCCTTTTTTGCAACTTTTTCACTGCCTGTATGTGTATCCGTTGACTGTAAGTTTGGGTAGGAAAAGGAATTTATTTATACGGGTTGAGCTCAGGGAGGATGATGGTGATATTCGTCGACAGGCCTTGGAGGTAATGGTCTTCATTTTCGTGTTCTTTTGTGGCAAGTCATGGTCCGTGCTATACTTAATTTTATCTTATTTGTTTTTTGGGTGTGACTAATCTACTCAGGCAATGTATCCTAGAGATCCAGTTTTTGATGCGTCATTTCAGAAGTGGGGTCACACCCAAGTTGCTGTTGGGGCCAGGGTTGCTTCTTACCATGATGAAATTAAACTTTCCCTTCCTGCTATGTGGACACCAATGCATCACCTTCTATTTACTTTCTTTCATGTTGATCTGCAAACAAAATTGGAAGCTCCTAAGCCAGTAAGTTCGTTTAGGTGTTCCTCTTTATTTCTTGTGTTTTATTCATGCTCTTTATGGCTGGTTGTCTAGGGCTGCTTATTGATTCTTTTGAATTGATTATCCTCTTTAATTTTTCCAGGTGATAATTGGATACTCCGCACTTCCTTTATCATCACATGCTCAGTACGTTCTCTTTATTTGATTTTACTTTCTTTGGTTAGACTTAAATGTTTATTTTACTAATGAGAGTTCTTGCCAGACTGCTGTTGCTTAGCCTAACCAAATGGACTGCTATAATACAGATGTCAATTAAAACTTTAATGACCATAATGGTTATGGCAATCATGCTACTGTTGAAAGCTTGGGGGACCTTGATCTAAAATTTTACTGCTAATGAATTTGAAAGACTTACATTTTTTCTGCTCATTTTCATTTAGCATACAGAGTTATGTCTCTTTTTATATTGTTATGCATAAACAGAATAACTAGTAATTCAAACTGGTAAAATGAAAAGCAGTGAGGAGAAAAACAGAGACATAAAGTTGTTCAACCTTTGGCATATGTCCATGTGCAATGGGTGGATGGTAAGTTAACAAATCAGCACATGTTTGATTACAATACAGTGAAACCTATATTGTGGAATCCTAACCCAACTACAAACACTTGAATGAGTTAAATCTGAATATTGCTTCTGAACGATTCAAAACTTTATACTACATTACAATGTATAGACTAAACTATATAATTGTTTTTTTTGATATAAATCTCAACATCAACAACACCTTTATCCCAAACTAATTGGGGTTGGTGGTAGATGAACACAAATAAAAGATACGGAAGGGTTGAAAAAAATAAAAAATAAATAAAATAGTAATAATATGTACATATATATATATATATATATATGTATAAGTAATAAAAGAAGGGGAAAAGAAGAAGAGGGGGGAGATGAAGAGGAAAATGATTGAAAAGGGACCATCTGGAATATAGAAATTGTTGGGTATGGCTCATACTTCGCATATTGATGATGACCCTAGTTGTCGGGGTCAGCAGAAAGGCAACTGGGTCCCGCTCCCAGGTGAGCGGGCGAGGATCCGGGGGAGCCGCTCCGGCAGGGGTCCGGGGGGCAGCGCCCGTAGAGGCTATGCACTGTTGTGGGCCTCTGATTTATTGTAATTTTCTTAGCAGTTTGGGCTTGGGCCCATGAATAGCTGCTGTTAGGGTTTTCTAATCCTATTTATATTTGCCTTGTAAACCGAATGACTTGTAACGAGTGGCGGTGAGGTGAATATAGTACAGACAAGCTAGACGTAGCCTAAATTGGGTGAACCGGGGTAAATCGCTGTGTCTATTCTCTCTCTCTTTCTTTTCGTTTTCGATTTGTGTGTGGTCGATTTCCAACAGGAATAACAACGGGTCTAACCCTCCACCATGCTTATAGCTTTTCTCCATTCTGTTCTAAGGCACACCATTCGCCAATCTATATCCCACTCCATTAAGTCTTGTTTTACTACCTTCTCCCAAGTAAGTTTCGGTCTACCTCTACATTTCTTTGAGTTGAGCTCTTGGTAGCAAACTTTTGTTCTTACTGAAGCATCGAGGGGCATTCTCATTACGTGTTCAAACCACCTCAATCTATGTTCTCTCCTAGGTTGTCAGTAACGGCCTGTAGCTCTGCTAAACCGCTACCGTAGCAGGTAGCGGCGGTCGCTCGCTACAAACCGCGACGCTACGCGACATTGGCCGTAGCGGAAGGTAGCGGCGTAGTGTAGCAGCAATACCACTACCCGCTACACCACTCCCATATTGGAATTTGATGGACAATCCGGAGATGATGATGATTTTCTTTATTAGTTCACTTCTTGTACTTGACTATTTGACAATTTTATTGTTCATCTGTGTTTAATTTTGGATCCTTACTTTATGTTCCTTGTATTTGACATTGATTGTGGAATTATGTGTTTGATTTTGTGACTTCTTATGTTTGAGCATTAATACTAAAAGCGGTATTGCCTCGTTTCTTGACTGTTAGTGTAATATATGTGGAATTAATACATAACCGTAGCGGCAATACCGCTATCCGCTACACCGCTATACCATTTTCGGGGTCGGCTGCTACCGGCCGCTAACTGCTACTGACAACTATGGTTCTCTCATCTTTTCAGCCACCGGTAGTACTCCTACTTTTCAGCCACCGGTAGTACTCCTACTTTTCATCGAATATCTTCATTTCTTATCTTATCCATCCTCGTATGACTACACATCAACCTTAATATCCTCATCTCTGCTACTCCCATTTTATGCTCATGTTGCCTATGTGCTGGCCAACATTTAGCTCCATATAGCATTGCAGACCTTACTGCTGTTCTATAGAATTTTCCTTTTAACTTAAGGGGGATTTTGCGGTCACACAAAATTCCAGATGCACTATACCATTTCATCCACCCTACTCTGATTTTATGATTTACATCCTCATCAATCTCTCTACCTTTTTGCAAAATGGATCCCATGTATCTAAAAGCATATTTCTTGGGTACTTGTTGACCAAGTAAATGAACGGGATCTTGGTCTACATCTCTTGCCAGAGAAAACTCACTTCAAATACTCAGTTTTGCTCCGACTTAATGTGATTCTTTTAGATTCAAACGTGTTTCTCCACAATTCAAGTTTTCTATTAACACAATCTTTGTTCTCATCAATAAGCATAATATCATTTGTAAAAAACATACACCATGGCGCTTCATCTTGAATATCTTTTGTTAGTTCATCCATAACTAAGGCAAAGAGATAAGGATTTAGAGCCGAACCTTGGTGTACACCTACCGTGATAGGAAAATAACTTGATGTTTCATTACAAACTTTCACACATGTAGTAGCCCCATCATACAATCCTTGATTGCCTTTACAGACTTTGATCGTACTTTTTTCTTCTCAGGAAACCACCATAAAACTTTCCTGGAAACCCTATCATATGCTTTCTCAAGATCTATGAACACCATATGTAAGTTCTTATTCTTTTCTCGATATCTTTCCATCAATTGTCGCATCAAGAAAATGGTTTCCATGGTACATCTTCATGGCATAAATCCAAAGTGATTTAAAGAAACCTTTGGTATCTCTACTTAAGCGATGTTAAATAACTCTCTCTCCCACAATTTCATAATATGGCTCATTAGCTTAATGCCTCTATAGTTAGAATAATTCTGTATATCTCCCCTTGTTTTTGTAAATAGGCTCATACTTTTCCTCCATGCATTAGGCATCTTATTTGTCTGAAGAATCTTATTGAAAGATTGGTCAACCATTTTATTGCCACATCCTCCAGACATCTCCACATTTCAATAGGGACACCATCAGGTTTTAAGGTTTTATTAGTCCTCATCCTCTTTAAAGCCTCCTTAATTCATGTGTATTAATTCTGCTTACAAATCTTCTATTCAAATCATCATAAGCATCCTCCAAGTCCAACTTGCTTTTATCACCATCCCCATTAAACAGCTTGTTAAAGTAGTTCATCTATCTTTCATTTACATCTTCATTTCTCACCAAAAGTTTGGTTTTCATCCTTGATGCATCTAACTTGGGTGAGGTATTTACTTTTCTTATCCCTTATCCCTTATTTTTGCAAGTTTATATATACCTTTTTCACCATCCTTGTTCCCAAGATTTTTATACAAATCAGTGAAAACCTTTCCTCTATCTAACTTCCTGCACTGTTTTTTTTGCATTTTTTCTCGCCAATCTAAACTTTTGCAAGTTCTCTTCATTGGGACTTTTATGCAAAGATCTAAAGTATTCCTTTTTCTGTTTAATTGCCTCTTGCACCTCTCCATTTCATCACCAAGTCTCCTTTGTATGAAATCCATTTCCTTTGCTTTCTCCCAACACTTTCCTTCCGATATTATGAATACACATAGCCCATATTAGTTAATTGCGTCGCAATAGCGCCACAAGCCACGCCATATGGGCGTTGCGGTGCCTCTCTGCAAGAAACCGCGCTGCACCGGAACGCAATAGTTGCCATTGCGCCGCGTTGCCCTAGCCCATTTTTGGCTACACCCGGGCCCCGATGCAACACGGTGCTATGAAGGGCACGCCTCAACGAAAAATCATAAATATAGCTGCTTTTTATGGCCGGTTCGCTACACCTGGCGCCAACCCTCCTCCTTTATCCTGGATTGGGACAGACCATGCATGCAAGCACACATAGGCGGAGTTTAGTAACAAATAAGGGAATTAGGAGAAAAGTTGAACACGTAGCGCACATAGAAGGTTGAACACTTTAATCAGAATTGGGAGAAAAAGTTTACGTGGTGATGTTTAGCAAACTTACAAGTATTACAATCAAAAGACTCAATTTACTCTTTTAAAAATAAAAAAGGAAATATAAACTTTAACGAAGGAATAAAGGAATGTCCAAGATGCATATGTTGAAGCTAATTTTTAGAACCATCTGCCACCTTAAATGAAATGACATACTATAGAATATCACCTGCCACGTTTGAGACCTTGTACGTAGTAGTTAAATGTAAAGAATATGTGAAATATATATTGAATGAATGATTACAATATAAGAGCTCTCTATATATAGAGACTCGTAAAACCTAATGAGCTAAGTTTACCCGATGTGGGACTATCTAATATATACTGAACAATTACATACGATGTGGGACTATCTAATATATAACAAATATTCTAACATTCCCCCTCAAGCTGTAGCATATATATTGTAAGCACCCAGCTTGCCACAAATATATTCAACCCGAGGTCCCCTAAGAGCTTTAGTGAAGACATCCGCGAGTTGATTACTGGAGTTGACAAATGCCGTTTTGATTTCTCCTGACTGAATCTTTTCTCGAATGAAGTGACAATCGATCTCTATATGTTTGGTTCTCTCATGAAATACCAGATTAGAGGATATATGTAGTGCAACTTGATTGTCACAGATGAGAGTCACGTGTTGTTTCTGTTCACAAAGATGAAGCTCCTGAATTAACTGCTTCAACCAGGTTAGCTCATAAGTAGCAACTCCCATTGCACGATATTCGGCCTCTGCACTAGATCGGGCAACAATAGTTTGTTTCTTACTTTTCCTAGAAATCGGGTTTCCTCCAAAGAAAACACAATAGCCTGAAGTAGAGCGCCTATCCGAGGGTGATCCTGCCCAATCAACATCTGAATAACCACAAATTTCTGTATTTCCCTGATCTGAATATAATAAACCTTTCCCTGGTGCTCCTTTGATGTAATGAAGAATTCTAACAGCAACATCCCAATGAGAATCACATGGAGAATCAAGAAACTGACTAGCGACACTAACAACAAAAGAAATGTCCGGTCTGGTTACAGTGAGATAATTGAGCTTCCCAATCAACCTTCGATAACGTCCAGGATCAGATAATGGCTCCCCCTGTCCGGGCAACAACTTGACATTGGGATCCATGGGATTATCAACTGGTTTACATCCCAACATTCCAGTCTCTTCTAGGATATCCAAGGCATATTTCCTTTGACAGATAGAAATGCCCTTTCTAGATTGCGCCACCTCAATTCCCAAGAAGTAACGCAGCTTCCCAAGATCTTTTGTTTGAAATTGACTGAATAAATGCTGTTTTAACTGATGAATTCCTTCTTGATCACTTCCGGTGAGAATGATGTCATCAACATAGACCAACAAATAGATGCATTTGTTAGGAGATGTGATCCTATAAAATACAGAATGGTCAGCTCTACTCCGGATTAAGCCAAACGCCTGAACAACAGAACTGAAACGACTGAACCATGCCCGAGGAGACTGTTTGAGACCATATAAAGATTTGCGAAGACGACACATCTTCCCAGACTCCCCCTGAGCAACAAAACCAGGTGGTTGTTCCATGTAAACTTCTTCTTGTAAATCACCATGAAGAAAAGCTTTTTTGATGTCAAGTTGTAGGAGTGGCCAGTGGCGAACAACAGCAAGGGCAAGAAATAAGCGAACCGATGCCATCTTAGCAACAGGAGAGAATGTGTCGCTATATTCAAGACCAAAGATTTGAGTAAAACCTTTTGCAACTAAACGTGCCTTGAGACGATCAATATGGCCATAAGGTCTAACTTTCACAGTAAAAATCCAGCGACAACCCACTATAGACTTCTCTGGGGGAGCAGAAACAAGGTCCCAAGTGCCATTGGTATGAAGTGCGGTCATCTCATCTAGCCTCGCTTGGCGCCACCCTGGATGAGAAAGTGCTTCACCTGTGGTTTTAGGAATAGAAACAGAAGAAAGACTAGAAACAAAGGTGAAATGAGGAGGAGAAAGACGGTCATAGCTCAAAAATGTATAAAGAGTATAAGGATTACGAGTAGTACGTGTATCTTTTCTTTGAGCAATAGGAAGAGCCTCTGGTGAAGGATCCGGAGGGGAAGAATCAACTGCAGTGGGCGATGAGTCAGCAAGAGACAAGTCGACAGGAGGCACAGTTTTGCGACGCTGATAGGTGAGAAGTGGACGGTCCTCAGGTATAGAAGCAATAGGTTGCTTATCTGGAATAGAAGCACCTGCAGCTGGCAAAGACAAGTCAAGAAAAGGGACAGGAAGAATATGATCAACCTGTGACAACTGAGATGGGATAGAATGAAAGGGTTTTTGATCAAGAAAAGCGACATCAGCAGAAACTAAGCAACGTTTAACATTGGGAGAATAACAACGATAACCCTTTTGAAGACGAGAATACCCAAGAAAAATATACTTAAAGGCGTGTAGGGATAGAGGATAGAGAGAAACATCTGGAAGCAATAAGTTATAAGGAATGTCATTATTAAGCACAGATGAAGGCATACGGTTGATGAGAAAACAAGAGACAAGGACTGCATCGGCCTAAAAGTGAAGAGAAACATGCATGTGAGTAAGAAGAGTCCGTGCAGTCTCAATGAGATGTCTATTCTTACATTCAGCTACTCCATTTTGTTGTGGAGTGTGAGGACAAGTAGTTTGGTGTAAAGTACCTTGTTTGGCTAAGAAATTAGAAAAGTCCACAGAAACATATTCCTTAGCATTATCACTATGTAAAATACGAATAGAGGCACCAAATTGAGTATGAATTTCAATAGAGAATTTTTGATAAATAGAAAACAACTCAGAACGGTTTTTCATTAAATAAACCCAAGTGCAACGGGAAAAATCATCAATGAAGTTAACGAAATACCGAAAACCTAAAATAGACAAGGTATGACTTGGACCCCAGATATCTGAATGAACAAGAGAGAAAGGGACATCTGCTCGTTTATTGACTCGACTGGCAAAAGAGGAGCGTGTATGCTTCCCTTGTTGACATGACACACAATCTAAAGATTGAAGACCGAATAAAAGAGGAACCATTTTCTGCAACTTTGAAAGACTTGGATGACCGAAGCGAGTGTGGATAAGTTGTGGAGATTCTGTGAGAGAGCATGCCACTGAAGGACGAGGCACCTCTAGATAGTAAAGCCCCCGTGACTCACGACCCACTCCAATCATCTTCCCCGTACCCGGATCCTGCACAGAAACAAAATGGTTAGAAAAAGTAATGGTGCAAGTAAGGGATTGGGTCAATTTACTAATAGAAATTAAGTTATAAGGGATGCCAGGAATGTAATAAACAGATGTCAAGGCCAAGGTAGAGGTCGGACGAGCTTGTCCAATCCCTCGAACTGGAGCTTTGGTTCCATTAACAAGGATAAATGAAGGTAAATGGTCAGAATAAGTAAGAGATGTAAAGAGTTCCTTATTACCACATAGATGATCGGTAGCACCTGAGTCAAATATCCAAGTGCCAAGTGATGTAGATTGAGAAATACAAGCAACGGGATTACCAGTATATGGAGTGGAGGGCTGAGACTGAGGAGAAACTGAACCAAATGATGCATTGTCTGACTGAGCTATATTTGCAGCAAGAGAGGTGGCCCAATTCTTGTAGTTGTTAGAATCCTTCAGTTTGGAAGATGTAATGGGCCCAATGTTAGTAGAGATGATTCCTGAGGAAGTTTTGACAGGAGGACAAGGAGAGTTAACCTCCGAGAGATCAGGGGACGCTGCTGCCATGTATAAAAGCCGTAAACAAAGGCAAACGATATCCAATCAAGGAGAATCACGCGTCTAAAGTGAGACCCATAAAGATCCAAGCACAGATCCAGAAAGGGGAGGAGAAGGTGAGTTGCTCTGTCCAAGACCGGTCGGAAAAAAGCCGCCGGAAAAGTGCTCACGCGCCGGCAGAAGGTGGCGCGTGGTGGCGTGTGAAGCCCACGCGCAGTGCCAACTCCGATGATGGCCGGACTGCCGCAGAACTGGTCGCGGAAGGAGAGGGTGTTGATCGCGTGGTGGCCGGACTGAAAACTCGCTGGAAAAGTGCTCCGGCGGCCTGAATAGTGGCTGACGGTGGTTCTGGTGATCGTTGGAGGTGTGGACGCGTGCAGAAGGTGCTTGGAGGGGACTTACAGTCCTTGATGGCTTGCCGGAAGGACGCACGACAAAGAAAAGATGACTGCTAAGCAGTGGGCTTAGGTTTGAAAGCGAAACGGGATTTCTAGGCGGAAGCTAGGGTTCCCAGAACAAAAGAACCGCTCTGATACCAAGTTAAATGTAAAGAATATGTGAAATATATATTGAATGAATGATTACAATATAAGAGCTCTCTATATATAGAGACTCGTAAAACCTAATGAGCTAAGTTTACCCGATGTGAGACTATCTAATATATACTGAACAATTATATACGATGTGGGACTATCTAATATATAACAAATATTCTAACAGTAGTCGTAGAATCTGAAGAAGTCAAGTTGGCCTAGCTGTGGTGAATTCCCTTGATCCCTCCTGTGCTACTAGGGCCTTTGTCATTCCCAAAATGAGCAAGTTGCGGCTAGAGGGCGTGTGAATGGGTCCCTGGTAGTGGTTGGATGGTCAGGAGGTAGTAAACCACTTGCGAGGTCATTTCTTGAAGAAGTTGGAGGGACAACAGTGGGCAGTGAGCAGCTGATGGTGCAAATGGAGTTCTGAGCATGATGAAGATGTAACAAATGATGGAGACCAGCTACAATGAAGGTGACTGCTATGAAAGCTGCGGTAAAGGCAGGCTAGGAATAATTTGCAGATGCAGAGTCTCCCCATATTGGGAGCTCTGGTACCAACTTGAATGGGTGAAACCTGAAAATTATTTTGAATGATTCAAAACTATACACTACATTACAAAATATACTAAACTTTAAAAATCTTTCCTAGAATTCAATAAAGCTCAATTTAATAACCAATTCTAGTTACAATAATTACAAATGTAATAGATGTGGGACTGTTATATTACAAACCTGGAAATTATTTACAAAATAGTAATAACTGTGACCCATGTGTTGTAAATCTTTTTTTTTTGGTGAAATGTGTTGTAAATCTTTAATTGCGTCTCTTATGGGTTTAATTTCTCTCTTAATGATAATTGATATTTTGTCCATTATGTGATCGTGTTTTCGCTGCCCCCTCTTTTCTTTTATATTGTCAGAACCAATGATGTCTCCAAAACTTACACTTGTAATTATGTTTGTTGTTCTATACAGGCTGCGATCAGAGATAAATCTTCCAATTATGAGAGAGTTGGTTCCTCATTATCTCCAAGATACAGGACGGGTATGTGTTTATAATATTAGTGTATACCTGTATATGTTAATCAACTTGTACGTGTTACTTTTTATCCCTTTCTCTTTGGTAGTGTGAACCTATGGGTATTTTGGGATTGTGAAGGGAGGGGAAGGGAAGGTTTAATTAAAACATTCCTCATGTCTGACAGTTTAATAAAATGGGGAGAAGAAAATGAGAAATCATCATGTGATCTTCCATGACCCTCCCTTATTGTTTTTTATGAACATTTTAAAGTCCCCCTAATTTTGGAGGATTTTAAACATCCAAAGAAAATAAAATTATTACTAAACCTCCCATTCTCTTCCTTTTTCATTTCCCTTCCCACCAAATATCCAAACTTCCTTAAGTGACTGATTTGTGATAAAGAAGTGTTTTCTACTTTCTTTCTGTATATTTCTGTGACTTGCCAGTAAGCTTACTCTTATATATATTTATCTATAAACATCCAGATCGTAAAGGGGCCAAACAGGAGCAGTGGTAAAGTTGTTCTTTCATGACCGAAAGGTCATGGGTTCGAATCCAAGAAACAGCCTCTTTGCAAATATGTAAGGGTAAGGCTGCGTACAAGGATTACCTCCACCCCATACTCGCTAGTCGGATTTATCGGGGAGTGGTTTTAACTTTTTTTTTTTAACTATCCAGATCATGCATATATCAATAAAGTCTTCTTTTGCCATCTTTCTGAAACTTAACATTTTTTTGTTATTACCAGTATGCTGTTTACCCTCACTGGTCGGGGTTAAATGAAGAGTCTTTTTTATCAAGATGCTGCTTCATGCATTATTAAACGATTAAGATGGTTGTCTAATTCTTGTTAAATGATGGTTGCCTGTCTTGAGAATTGTAAAAAGATGTTTGATATTATATTATACTGCACTTGAGTTTATGTAGTTCTGGATTGTTTTATGCAATTACGTGGTTGAGCTTGTGCTATTTTATATTTTGTTTTTTTTTTTTTGATAGGAGAGATTGGATTATTTGGAAGATGGCAAAAATGTCTTCAGACTGCGTTTACGGCTATGTTCTTCTTTATACCCTATCAATGAACGCATTCGAGATTTCTTTCTTGAATATGATCGACACACTCTTCGAACAAGTCCACCTTGGGGTTCTGAACTACTAGAGGTATCTTTTTTGTCCAGCTTCACTTTTGGTATGACTTGGGTCTTCTTTCTTGTTTGTATTAATTGTTTCTCCTGTGCTTCTATCGGTTTTATATATTTTGAACTCATTATTGGGGGCTTTTTTTTACACCTTTTGAACGGGAGAGTTTTTTCATTAGGTTTCTGGGTATGTCAATGTATGCTTGCTTTGTGCTTGATTATACTGCCTCACTGCCTGTATGATCAAAAATTGTTCAGTTATACAAAAATGAAAAGAAAGTGCTTGGAAACCTTAAATCTTCTCTCTCTCTCTCCCCTTATCGCTGTTTCTCACACATGTTGTTGAATTGCTCTTCTGTTTATTGTAAAAAATGTATGTTGCTTTCTTACAGCTTAACTTGGATAAATTTATGGATTTTGTTTCCTTAGGGTGATCTTCATATTGTTCGTTGATCGAGTGGCCTGGTCATGGAAATATTTGAGAGCAGTTTTATTAATCTTTCTACATGTTTAGATTATTTGCTTTGTGCGTTTGTGCTTGTCTTTCTTCTGTTGGTTGATTTAGCGATAATTTTTGAAATATGAAAAAATGTTTTTTTTTTCCCTGAATTGATACAACTATGACTTACATTGATAGGGGTATATATATAAGAGTAAATGAGAAAAAAATAGATAGGAATGACTCAACAATGAGTCATCAGCCCTATCCTATCTAATAACTAATTAATAGGAAATAAAAGCGGAAAGATTCTAAACCTAATTTCCTACACTCCCCTTCAAGTTGGGAGGTAAATGTTGATCGTTCTCAACTTACCAATTAGGTCTTCAAAGGATGGCCAGTGTAGGCCATTAGTGAGGATATCTGCAGTCTGCTCTTTGGTAGGAATATACATCATACATATTAGATATATTATAAGCTTTAGCTTTGTTAGCATTAGTTTAGTTTACTAATGTACTTTGTTATTTTACTTCTGGAGTATGGTATTTATTCTCCTTTTTTGTTTGTAATTACTTCAGTTTGTTGGATCTATTAGTTTCTGATCTGTTAGAATCTCTTGCTCTATAAATAGAGCTTCTCTGTATCTCGCTCAATTAAGAATCATAATATGAAAGAATGGCTTTCTCATTCTCTCTCTCCTCTCTCTCTCCCCCAATCAAACTCTGATATGGTATGAGAGCTCTCTTTATGAGGGCCTGATCCATTTCCTCTTCACCAATGGCTTCTGTTACAAAACTTCATCAGCAAATCGTAGCAACAGTGTTCAGAGTGGTGCAAACCAAACTGTTCGAAGTGGAACGATGGAGAATAAAGCTCTTACACTTTTCAACTATCAGATTTCAGTAAAACTCATACGATAATTACTTGTTTTGGAACCAAATTGTTGAACCTATCTTTAGTACACATCAGTTTCACAAATTTCTGGTTAATTCGAAGATTTTGCTGAATTTCTTGACAGAGGAAGATCGCGAGAACGAAGTAGTGAATCCTGCGTTTCAGGAGTGGCTTATGCAAGATCAAATGTTGCTGCCCTGGTTGCTTTCAACTATTTCAGAGCCTGTAACGAGCAAAATCGTAGTAGTTAAGCATTCGCATAAGGCTTGGGATCAAATTCACAAGATGTTTCATGGAAAAAATGAAATTGAAGGCTAGGCAACTTAGATCTGAGCTTTGTTTTACCAAGAAAGGCACAAAATCAGTGTCTGAGTATCTTTCCAGAATCAAATCTTTGTGTAACCCCTTGAAAGCGATTCGAAATCCAGTCTCAGAAGAAGATCACATCGATTATATACTTGAAGGTTTACCTTCAGAGTATAATTCATTTGTTCTGAACGTGCGGAGTCGTGAAAAGGCATGCTCACTTGCTGATATCGCTGTGGATCTAATGGCTTACGAACAACTCTTACTGAAATAGAGTGAAAGTTTGCTTGCTGATCCAGTCTCTGAATGTTGCTCAAGCTCAAAAACCAACCATTGCAACAAAATCCTCTGTTCAACTCTGTATCTTCAAACAGTGAATAGAGCATGAACCAATTGAACCAGACTTTAGGTTCTCATCTTCCAGGTCACTTCAATGCTCCTAACACATATCGTGGAAGGTCTGGAGGACGATTGAATAGAGGTAGAGGTTGTAGAGCTCGTACGAACGTACATTGCCAGCTGTGTTGCAAGTTTGGACACGATGTCGACTCTTGTTGGTACAAGTTCGATGATAACTTTGTGCCAACGCTTCCACCTCCCACAGTTAATACACTAGCTCATTTTTTTTAAGTTCCACCAAAGCAACATCAATTTACTCGTCAACCATAACAGAACCAGTATCAGCAACCACAACAGAACCTATATTAGCGTCTTTATCATTATATTTATCACCTTGTTGAAACTGCTGTTCCTCAAGCAATGGTTGCTGCACAACAACCAACTCTACTTCCTACACCAACCACACAATTTGCTTTGGAGTGGTATCCTGACGTTGGAGCAATAGGAGTACTAGAGGGTTTACACCCAAGTTTTCCGCTTCTTTAAGAGGATCAAGAACATATTTCCTCTGGTTGATAAAAATTAATTCCTTTGAATGAGCTACCTCTATCCCTAGGAAATATTTCAATCCCCCAAGATCTTTAATTTCAAACTCAGAGGCTAGCCGTGCTTGTAGAAAATGTTTCTCCGCAATATCATCACCTGTTATAGTAATTTCATCAACACATACAAGGAGCATAGTTAGCTTTCCATCTTGGGAGTGTTTGAAGAATAATGTGTGATCTCCTTGACCCTGTTTATATCCTAAGGCCAACATAACCTTAGTAAATCTCTCAAACCAGGCACGAGGAGACTGTTTCAATCCATATAAGGCCTTTTTTAACCTGCAAACTTTATTTCATCCATCCATACAGCCAAAGCCAGGTGATATTTCCATGTAGACTTCTTCTAACTTGCCATTAATGAAAGCATTCTTCACATTAAATTGATTCATATCCCAATTGTAATGGGCAACAAGCGATAATAAGGCTCTCACAATATTCATCATTGCAACTGGGGCAAAAGTTTTTTCATAATCAATGCCATACGTTTGAGTGTAACCCTTGGCAACTAATCGAGCCTTATATCTCTCAAGAGTACCATCAGAATTATATTTCAAGGCATAAACCCATCTGCACGCTAGTGCTATTTTTCCATCTGGTCTATCAACAACTTGCCATGTTTTATTTTTCTCCAAGACATTCATCTCATCTTGCTTGGCTCGAGCCCAATTCTCATCTTTAAATGCTTCATGTACTGATTTTGGGGTTGAGATAGAATCTAGTGCTGAAATAAAGCTTTTGTGCTGCACATAAAGGTTAGTAGAAGAGACAAAATGAGAGATAGGGTGTTGGGTACAAGATCTTTTCCCTTTTCTTAGGGCAATAGGTAAGTCATCAGAGGTACTGGGAAGCTATTAGAAGCAACAGGCAAATCATTAGAGACAACAATATTAGGTTCAAAAATAGGAGAAGTAATAATATAACGATCAGAAACAAGAGATTCAGGATTGAACAATGGTTTAAACGATTGAGGTTGCTGGTGAAGCAGTGTGGGCTGCTTTCTCATATGATATACCAACTCAGGTGTCACAATCATTCATATTTTCGATTTATCAGATGAGTCACACACAGAAGAATCAAAACAGGAGGAAGAGGTGTAGGAGAAGACATGGAAGGTCTATACTTAAAGATAAAAGGTGATGAATCTACTGAAGAACTGCTCTCCCCCTAAAGATGAGGACATGGGAAAAAAGACTCAAATTCATGTAATGTGACATCCATTGAGACGGAGAATTTCTGACTAGCAGGGTGATAACACTTGTAGCCTTTCTTATCAGGGGCATAACCTTATAAAATTGAAAGAATAACTGTGGTACCTCAGATTTTTCATGTATTAAATAAACCCAGGTTACACGAGTGTAATCATCAATGAAAGAAACAAACCATTTATTGCTAGAAGCATGAGGAACTTTAGAAGGACCCAAAACATTAGAATGAACAAGTTCAAAAGGCTCAACACTTTTAATGGTACTAGAAGGAAAAAAGACGCGATGGTGTTTAGCAAACTCACAAACATCACAATGAAAACACTTAATAGACTTAGACAAAAATAATGATGGAAATAAAGACTTGAGCAGACGAAATGGAGGATGCCCCAAGCATTTATGATGGAGCCAAATCAAAGAGTCGGCAGTAGACTGAGACTGAGTCAATAAGGTGTGATCCTTAGCATACTTGCCAGAAGATTCTGGCACCAGATAGTACAACCCACCTTGCTCCTTAGCACCCCCAATCGTGTTCCCTGTGGTGAGATCCTGAAAACCACAATGAGTAGGGAAGAAAGTTATAGTGCAATTTAAATGTTTGGTAATTTTATGAATAGAAAGAAGATTAGTGGAGAGTTTGGGAACATAAAGAACATTTTGGAGATGTAAGGAAGACTGTAAATATATGTTTTCGGAACCCGCAACTGATGTGTGTGAGTCATTAGTTACGACTATTGTATGGGTGCCAATAGTTGGGTTATAAGAAAGCAAGGAGTAAGTACAACAAGCCATATGATCAATAGTACCATAATCGATAATCCAAAATGTTTAAAATTAGGACAAGTAAGAAAAGAATTGGTAGTGGAGCTCATACCAGTCATAACCAAAGCACTAGTACTAGATGACTCAGAGAATCAAGCATAGTCCGAATCCACTCCAACTCATCTCGGTGAATATAGAAATAAATTTCGAAGATGCACCCTTTGGACCCGCCATATTGTTGAGGTGAAAATCACACATACACAAATCCAAATGATGTCTAACCGAAGAGGAAACATAGATCTGGAAAGAGGAGACAAAACTGAGAAGTTCTATCTTGGAACAGTTTTTTTTGTTTTTTGTTTTTTGTTTTTTTGCGTGAACAGTACCTCGTGAACAATACCACGGTAGAAAAAGAGTCAAACAAAGATCCTTTCGGTCCAAAAAGTCCCCGAATCTTTTTTCCCCATGGCGGCTTGATGGCGGTGAGAGGCAAACAAATAGGGTTCCGCTTTGAAGGCGGCAGTCGCAGAAGCAATGCCCTCAGAATCGAGAGCTCTTATACCAAGTTGAAAAAAGAGATAATCTTATTGATAATATTGTATATTACGTTTGTATAATTGCTCTCTATTTAAAGAGACTAAATAACGTAATGGGCTAAGCCCAAAGAAGATTCTAGAATGGAAATAAAAAAATAAACAAATACAATTATTTATAACAAGAAATTATAAAATTAACTATAAATGAAAATGTAAAATAAATTCAGTTACATAAAATCCATATTGGCTTATACATAAAATCCAACATGGGCCTGGCCCGCAAAACCCTTGCTCCCATATTTGGGTTGAAAAGGCTTGGTGGTTCAATACAAGAAAATGAAATGTTGTACCAAAAAAAGAAAAAGAAAAATAAATAGAACCACTCCCAAACTCAGTGTCCACACTGAGAAGCAGGAGTGTTATATCGCCTCCATTATCATTGCTGTCCCTGAGTATGAGGATTCTGTCGCCGTCGTCTTCCGCCACCTCCGAAACCACACTACCCTCTTCTCGAGACCTCAAATCCTCATTCCATAACCTTCCACTCTTCTCCAACTGTCACACTTTCCAAAGCATGACGCCTTCCAAGTGTTTCTCTAAGCCCACGAACCTCATACCCATCTCGGGCATGCCTGAATCCGATGGCCTTTTCATAAGAACAGTGGGATACACCACCCCAAAAGCTAGCTCAAAGGGTGGGAGAGCCCTAGGCCTAATAAACCCCACATTAGTTGTCTATACAACCAATGAGGGACTTCATGTCCTATACATTGCAAATAAGATCGTACATTCCCCCACGCTCCGCGCCCCCACGCCCACGTGGGCTGGCTTTGCGCTAGTCTTTTACCAGCCCCTGGCGAACATGGCGTCACCACCCGCGCTGCTCGATTGCAACCGGGAGACATAGTGAAAGACTCTGTGTAAAGAACCAATTCAACCCAAAAGCTTAAGCCAGGGGATGTGGGCTTTTAATAATTTATATTATTTTCTAACATTTCCCCTCACACGAAAGTTAAGGGCTTGAAGGGTGGATGGTGCATCAGACGCAGCTTACCTGTTCTAGGAAATTCCACAAGAGTAAGTAGGGGGTGGTGAGGAGGATGTATCACCCCAAAAGCTAGCTCAAAGGGTGAGAGTTCTCAAGATCTTATAAATTCCACATTAGTTGCCCATACAACCAATATAGGACTTCAAGTCCCATATTTTGTAAATGGGATCGTAACACCTTCAATCTCTTATCTTGACTTCCTTCTACACGTTCGCGGATTTCCCAGACCATGCCCACATGCGAAAGCCCTTGAAGCAACTCTGTCAACACCTGGTACTCACTCATTCTTTGTTTTCTCTATTCGAGGGTGAGGAGGTAAGCTACTACGACATTTGACCGTATTCAACAAACCGATATGGCAATATCCGTATCGGAAACGTATCGGTACGAGACGTATATCAGATAAGTTTGAAGTTTTTTTTGGGCGTATCAGTGCTTCATACGGGTCCAACACCAATAAAGTCTACTTCAGGAAACTCCTACTATATTTCTTTTATTGATGCTCACACTAGATATACCTAGTTGTATCCCATGAAACAAAAATCTGATGCACTTACTTTATTCTAACAGTTCCATGTCATGGATAATACTCAGTTCCATGTTCCAATCAAAGCTTTTCAAACTGATTGGGGAAGGGAGTTTAGGTCTTTTACGCAATATTTGAATCTTCATGGAATCATACATAGATTAGCTTGTCCTCATACTCATCATCAAAATGGAGTAGTTGAGAGAAAACATAGGCATGTTGTTGAAACTGGTCTTACCTTATTCTCATATGCATCCTTGCCTATGAAGTTTTGGGACTTTGCTTTCATCTCAGCCGCCTATCTCATAAATCGATTACCAACAACCCCTTTAAACTATCAAGTTCCTTACTCTTCTACAAGCAATTCCCTGATTATACCTTCTTAAAGGTATTTGATTGTGCTTGCTTTCCTTTTCTTCGATCTTATAACAACCATAAGCTTGAGTATAGGTCTCAAGAGTGTGTTTTCCTTGGCTATTCTTCAAGTCATAAAGGTTACTGTAAATTACCAATTCAACCCAAAAACTTAAGCTTTCATGTGTGTTTTCCTTTCTCTCATATGCATCCTTGCCTATGAAGTTCTGGGACTTTGCTTTCATCCCAGCAACGTATCTCATAAATCGATTACCAATAACCGCTTTAAACTTTCAAGTTCTACAAGGAATTCCTTGATTATACCTTCTTAAAGGTATTTGGATGTGCTTGCTTTCCTTTTCTTCGATCTTATAATAGGCATAAGCTTGAGTATAAGTCTTAAGAGTGTGTTTTCCAGGCTATTCTTCATGTCACAGGCACTGATTCTTCCTTCATTCAGCAGATTGTTTCTGAGCTCAATTCACAATTTGCACTAAAAGATTTGGGAGAATTAGACTACTTTCTTGGTGTTGAAGTTAAACATCATATTTTAGGTGGTTTGAGTTTAGTCAATCTTAATATATTCGAGATTTGTTAACCAGGGCAGCAATGCATGAGGCCAAGAGTATCTCGTCCCCTATGCAAACTCACAAAGTGTGACTCCACTTATTTTATTAACCCTCATTACTATCGATCCATAGTTAGTGGTTTGCAATATGCAATCGTAACCAGGTCAGAAATTAAACCAGGTCAGAAATTAGTTATGTAGTCAACAAGGTTTGTCAATTTATGTCTCAACCTCGTAAAGATCACTGGTCAGTGGTTAAACGCATCCTTAGATACCTAAAGGGTACCATTTCCTTGGGTCTTTACCTTAAAGCTTCTGATCCCTTCAGACCTTTATCTCTCACTGCTTTCTGTGACGCTGATAGGGCAAGCGATCCAGATGATAGAAGTTCTATATCAGGTGCTTGTGTTTATGTTGGGCCAAATCTTGTATCTTGGTGGTCAAAAAAGCAGACCAGAAGCTGTACATAGGTGTCTAGCTTTTACTTGCTCTGAAATTCTCTGGATTCAGTCTTTACTTCGGGAACTTCAGGTTCCTCTAGCTATACCTCCAGTGCTGTGTGATAATATGAGCACAGTGGCTCTCTCTCATAATCTTGTCCTTCATGCTCGAACCAAACACATGGATACGCTTACAAAGGCATTATCTCGTGTTTGTTTTGCTGAACTAAGGAGCAAACTTAGAGTGTTAGATTCCCAACGCTGTTGAGTTTGCGGGAGGGTATTAGATATATTGTAAGCTTTAACTTTGTTAGCATTAGTTTAGTTTACTAATGTACTTTGTTATTCTACTTATGGATATGGAGCATTTATTCTCCTTTTTTGTTTGTAATTACTTCAATTTGTTAGATCTATTAGTTTCTGATATGTTAGACTCTCTTGCTCTATAAATAGAGTTTCTTTGTATCTCGCTCAATTAAGAATCATAATATCAAAGAATGGCTTTCTCATTCTCTCTCTCTCTCCTTGTTAGAGATATATAAAATCATTAATGTGGTCTCACCCTCCAGCTTAAGCTTTTAAGTTGAATTGGTTCTTAACATGATATAAGAGCCTCGATGTCACGGGTTCGATCCTCACCACCCTTCACTTTCTCTTGTGGAATTTCTTAGCACAGGTAGGTTGGGTTGGGCCTGTTGCAATATCCACTTTTCAAGTCCAATGAGTTCTCGTATGAGGTGGCATGTTAGAGATATATAAAACAATTAATGTGGTCTCATCTACCAACTTAAGCTTTTGGGTTGAATTGGTTCTTAACAATCCTCTCTCTCTCCTCAAACTCTGATAATACACACACTTCCACATATAATTTTTCTTTGATAAAGTGTTGATCAACCTCCACATGTTTTGTTCTGTCATGGTGAACTAGATTTTGAGCAATATTGGCAGTAACTTTATTATAACTACACTCTGACAGGTAGGATAAAAGAGATCTTCAATTCCTCAAGGAGTCTTCTTAACCAAATTCCTTCACAAATAGCATTGGCTAGAGCCCGAAATTCTGCTTCTGCAGTGCTTCGGGAAACTACTATTGTTTCTTACTTCTCCATGTCACAAGATTTCCCTAGACATAGGTATAATATCCTGAAGTGGATTTTTGGTCCAATGCAGAGCCAACTCAATCTGCATCTGTATATATTTCAATTGACTAATTATGTCCCCTTTTAAAGAAGAAGCCTCGACCATAGGTTTTTTTCTTTCGGAGAATGCATGAATTGACTAATTATGCTGACTGTAAATGCAATATCAGGTCGAGTGTGAGATAAGTAGATTAACTTCCCCACTAACCTTTGGTGCTCTCTGTCAACTTCTTTCCCATCTTCAATTCCCAATTGTAAAGAACCAATTCAACCCAAAAGTTTAAGCTGTTAGATGGGGTTATATCAATGGTTTTATACTTCTCTAACACACCCTCTCACACGAGAGCTCACTGGGCTTGAAGGGTGGATAATGTACAAACCAACCTACCTGTGCTAAGAAACTTCTCAATATCTTATTATTAGAATGGAGGGAGTTAAGGATCAAATTCGTGACACCGTGGCTTTTATACCATGTTGAAATATGAAAAAAATGGTTTTTTCTATATTGATACACACTGATTTACACTTATAGGGGTATATATACAAGAGTAAATGAGAAAAAATAGATAAGAATGACTCCGTAATGAGTCATCAGCCCCATCCTATCTAATCACTAATTAATAGAAAATAAAAGCGGAAAGATTCTAATCCTAATTTCCTACAATAATAAATCATTCACCTCCGACTAAAAAGTTCGTACAGAAATGACTTTAGTTATATCTCTAACATGCCCACTTACACGAGTTTTTTGGGTTTGAAGCTTTAACGATACACATGTCTACTCTCTACCATATGCTAATTCGACCTTTTCTTATTCGAATGAGGGTGGCAAAGATCAAACTCTTGATCACTTGGTTATAGAGGCTCTAATATCATGTTTAGGATCAACTCTCCTACAAGTTTAAACTATTAGGTAAAGGCTTATGAATAGCGTTGTTATATTTCTATTAAAGTATTTCTTTGTGAGTACAATTACCTGGTGCTATGGAAGTAGTATAAACACAAAATTAAGAAAACCAAAAATCATTAACTCCTCAATAATAAACAATGAAATGAAATGTAGTTTGTTGAAGGATCCATTTTTATGGGTTTCTTTTGGGGTAGGATTGTTTTTATGGCTTCTAATAGGAACTGAAATTCAAAGTTATCAAATACGGATTGCGGCAAGTTACGGCCAATCCCGAAAAACGCTATAGTGTTATAGCGGGTTGCGGTTGCGGAAATAGCAATATATATATGATAGAAATAATGACAAAAAAAAATATTTTTAAAGGCAGAGATAGCAGAAGTGACAGAGAGAGAGACAAAAATAGACTACAAAACCCTTAAAAATTTTCTGTTACACATTTAAATTTAGGACAAAATTGACATTTTGTCTTATGACAGCTATATGGCCACGATTTGCGATCGCCATGGCCGTTGTTGCATTCCGATGCGGCGTGGAGCGGTTTCCTGTGGTGAGGCACCACAACGCCATATGGCGCGGCTCGCTGCGCTATTGCAGCGCAATTAACGACTATGTTGAAATTCACTGAATTTTATTTATCGAAGAGGGATCAATTCCTTACAAAAGAGGAGAATCAGATGGAGACTTCAAATAGCAAATAAGTATAAACATTGCCTTTATCCCAAACTAGTTGGGGTTGGCAGTTGATGAACCCAATTCGATAGATAGAAACAAAGGAAATAGTTTTTCCCCCATTCCGTCCTAAGATAAACATACCACATTTTCCCTGCAAGTTTTGGCTGACCTCTTCCTTTTTATGCTATTGGTAACAAACTTCTGTTTTTACTAGAACATCTGGGGGCCTTGGAATAACTTGGAAAAACTATCTCAATTTATGATTTCTCATCTTTTTGTGCATTGATATTGCTCCAAATTTTGGTTGAATATTTTTGTTTCTTATCATATCCATGCTTCTGAGAGAGTTTTTGTGATATTTTTGTATTATTCGTGATTGCTGACCCTACTGAATCAATCTTATGCTTCTTGTCCATTCTGTGATGTTATTCTCTCTCTCTCTCTCTCCCCTCCAATCAATTTGTTAGGGATATATAAAACCATTAATGTAACCTCACCCTACAGGTTAAGCTTTTGGGTTGAATTGATTTTTTACATGGTATCAGAGCCTCGATGTAACAAGTTCGATCATCACTGCTCCCCCATTAGAATTTCTTAGCATAGGTAGGTGTGTCTGTGCATTGTCCACCCTTCAAGCCCAATGGGATCTTTTTTAAGGGGGCGTGTTAGAGATATATAAAATCATTAATGTAACCTCATCCAACAACTTAAGCTTTTTGGTTGAATTGGTTCTTTTCATAATTCCTGCACTTGCTCACTCGCTTCACTGATTATAACTCCTTCATTTCCCCGTAGTACTATCCCTTTTCCTCCTCTCATGCATTCACAGGCCATCCTTCTTCTGTACCTCCCTTCTCCTTCTCCTATGCATGGGTCAATGGCCTAGTAGCTTGTCTCTCTTGATCAACTAATTGTTGTGTTAGAGGAATTGCCATTTGTATATGCAGAGTTGGGACAGGTTTGCTTCATTCTTGATTCTTTCGTATTTTTTCTGTTTTGAAGGACATCTTATCCTCCCCCTAATTGCTTTTTGCCTCTTCTCTCAAACAATATCCCCCCCCCCCCCCACAACAAATCATCTTAAGAAGATGCTTTTCCAATGCCTATCTCTCAATTGTAATATTGGTTAGATGTCGAGCAAAACTAAGCATAGACATTTAGCAACAAAACAAGAAACTTTGTGTAACATAATTAAATTGCGACTGCAAAAGATGGTTATTATTATGCCTTAAAGTTTAAGTAGTTATACTTTAACTACTGATTACCTTAAAAGAGTTTAAAACACATTCATGTATAAATTATTCTGGACTAATTTTAGGCTTTAGTTATACGTAAAAAAATTGTTGACTGTCTGATTTTTGCACTATTTACTGGTTGTTTTATTTTGGGGTTTTACTTCTTATGTTTTTTTAACCATTTTAAGCTATAGTTTGATTGTTTTCTATACATATCACGAGGCATCCTATGTTGGAGTGGCTAATTTATATTCTCTTATTCTTGAATGCAGGCTATTAATAGTTTGAAGAATGTTGATTCCACTGCTTTACTTCAGTTTCTTCACCCAATTCTTAATATGCTGCTTCATCTTATTGGCAATGGTGGAGAAACACTCCAGGTTTGCTCATAAATTGATCCTTTTTCTTGTTAAAGTGCCTTGCTGTCGCATTTATTGTTATATCTTCTCTGTAAATTACATTTTGTTGGTTTAATCCTCTCTCTCTCTCTCTCCATTCTTTGCATTTATGGCTTTGCTTCTTTCACTTTATATTCATCTTTCCGCTATTGTTTTCAGGTTGCAGCTTTCCGGGCTATGGTTAATATTGTAACTAGGTATGCCTTATACGGATATCTGGTCCTTTAAAGTTAGTTAAAATTGTATTTGATATGTGCAAACAAATTAATATTTTCATTTATTGTTATATGCGTAAAAAAATTAATGTGTGGTTATGGATTGCCTTCACCTCTATTCTCGCAAGGTGGTTTTAGGAGTTCTTGTTCTTTGATTCTGTACACCTATCCTATAGTAATCTCATCTTAATGACTACATGTAGAGATATGGTTTACGTCTGTTATGGGCATGGTCTCTGTCTGAGATGCTACGCTGGCGTACACCTCTGTTTATACCCTGTTTAAACTTTTCTTTTCTTTTTTATTAAGTTGTAAATTAGTAAAACCTCTTTGAAAGACACTCAAAAAGAGAAGACTTGTGGCAAACAAGAATTATGCGTGGTCTGTTTTAGTCATTGTAGTTACATGGGGTATTTGTGTCTAGCTATGTAGCATTGACACGACACGACACTCCGACACGTCAATCCTAAAAAAATAACATGTTGGGACACGATCGATAAAAGTTCAAAGATAAAGTTGTGGACATCAAAAGGAAAGGCGACAGGATTATTCTAGTTAAGCTTGTTGTGGGTGATTTAATCCTGAATATCCTCAGTGTGTATGCACCCCAAGTTGGATTGCAACCAACTGACAAAAGCCAATTTTGGGAAGAATTGGAGGATGTTTTGAGGGGAATACCTCGAGAGGAGAAGATTTTCTTAGGAGGAGATCTAAATGGTCATGTTGGTAAAAGCAATGGAGGTTTTGATAGAATCCATGGAGGTATTGGTTATGGGACGAGAAACGAGACTGGAGAAGATATCTTGAATGTTGCACTAGCCTACGATTTGATGTTAGTGAACACCTTTTTTCGAAAAAGGGAGTCACACCTAATCACTTATCACAGTGGCCAAAATCGTAGTCAGATTGATTTCTTTCTGGCTAGAAGAGACGATAGAACTTCTTGTGTCGACTGTAAGGTCTACCCTGGAGAGTGTGTCAACATAAGCTAGTAGTCTTGGATGTTCGGTTCAACAAAGTACTTACAATGAAGAAGAGGGCTCAGGACCCAAGGATAAGGTGGTGGAAGCTTAAGGAGGGAAAAGAGAGAGTTCAATGAAAGAATGTTGCACGATGGACCTTGGGAGTTTGATGGAGAAGTAAATGCAATATGGAATGAGATGGCTAAGTGTATTCAAAATTTGGGATGGAGGGTGTTGGGAGAAAATAAAGGAAATGGATTTCATACAAAGGAAACGTGGTGGTGGAATGGAGAGGTGCAAGAGGCAATTAAACATAAGAAGGAGTGCTTTAGATCTTTGCATAAAAGTCCTAGTGAAGAGAACTTGCAAAAGTTTAGATTGGCGAGAAAAAAATGCAAAGAAAGCAGTGCGAGAAGCTAGAGGCAAGGTTTTCGACGAGTTTTTTAAAAATCTTGGGAGCAAGGATGGTGAAAGAGGTATTTATAAACTTGCAAAGATAAAGGATAAGAAAAGTAAAGACCTCACCCAAGTTAGATGCATCAAGGATGAAAATCAAAAACTTATGGTGAGAGATGAAGATGTAAATGAAAAATGGTTGAACTACTTCAACAAGCTGTTTAATGGGGATGGAGATACAAGCGAGGTGGACTTGGAGGACGGGTATGATGATATGAATAGAAGATTTGTATGCAGAATTAATACACATGAAAGTAAGGAGGCTTTAAAGAGGATGAAGACTAATAAAGCCTTGGGGCCTGATGGTGTCCCTATTGAAGTGTGGAGAGGCCTAGGGGATGTGGCAATAAAATGGTTGAACAATCTTTTCAATAAGATTCTCCAGACAAATAAGATGCCCGATGCTTGGAGGAAAAGTATGATTGTGCCTATCTACAAAAACAAGGGAGATATACAGAATTGTTCAAACTATAGAGGCATTAAGCTATGAGCCATACTATGATGTTGTGGGTGAGGGTTATTGAACATCGCTTGAGGAGAGATACCAAGGTTTCTGTAAATCAATTTGGATTTATGCCAGGAAGATGTACCATGGAAGCCATTTTCTTGATGCGACAACTTATGGAAAGATACCGAGAAAAGAAGAAGGACTTGCATATGGTGTTCATAGACCTTGAGAAAGCATACGATAGGATTCCAAGGAAAGTTTTATGGTGGGTTCTGGAGAAGAAAAAAGTTCCATCAAAATATGTAAAGACAATCCAGGATATGTATGATGGAGCTACTACATGTGTAAAAGCTTGTAACGGAACATCAAGTTATTTTCCTATCACGGTTGGTGTACACCAAGGGTCGGCTCTAAGTCCTTATCTTTTTGCCTTAGTTATGGATGAACTAACAAAAGATATTCAAGAGGAAGTGCCATGGTGTATGCTTTTTGCAGACGATATTGTGCTTATTGATGAGAGCAAGGAGGGTGTTAATAGAAAACTTGAATTGTGGAGAAGCACATTGGAATCCAAAGGATTCATATTAAGTCGAAGCAAGACTGAGTATCTGAAGTGTGAGTTTTCTCTGGTATGAGATAGGGACCAAGAGCCCGTGCATTTAAGTGGTCAAGAGGTACCCAAAAAAGATGCTTTTAAATACTTTGGCTCCATTTTACAAAAAAGTGGAGAGATTGATGAGGATGTAAATCACAGAATCAGAGCAGGGTGGATGAAATGGCGCAGTGCATCTGGGTTTTTATGTGACCGCAAAATCCCCCTTAAGTTAAAAGGAAAATTCTATAAAACGATAGTAAGACCACCGACAATGCTATATGGGGTGGAATGTTGGCCAGCACATAGGCAACATGAGCATAAGATGGGAGTAGCAGAGATGAGGATGTTAAGGTGGATGTGTGGTTACACAAGGATGGATAAGATAAGAAATGAAGATATTCGACGAAAGGTTGGAGTAGTACCGGTAGCCGAGAAGATGAGAGAACATAGATTGAGGTGGTTTGGGCACGTGATGAGAAGGCCCCTGGTTGCTCCTGTAAGAATAGAAGTTTGTTACCAAGAGCTCAACACAAAAAGAGGCAGAGGTCGGCCGAAACTTACTTGGGGGAAGGTAGTAAAACAAGATTTAATGGAGTGGGATATAGACCCGTTGTTATTCCTATGTTCCAGATGGTCCCTTTTTAGTCATTTTACCCTTCATTTCCCCCACTTCTTCTTGTCCCTTTCTCTTTTTACTTTTATTTATTTATATATACATATATATATATATATACATTTTTATTATTATTATTATTATTTTTTTATTCAACCGTTTTATATCTTTCATGTGGGTTCATCTACCACCGACCCCAATTAATTTGGGATAAAGGTGATGTTGATGTTGATAGTATATATTTCATTTAATATTCAATAATTTAATAAAAAAAATGAAACTAAATTAATAATACCCATCAACACGTTATAAAGGTGGAAGCTTTAATAAAAAACAGGAACTGGGATGAGAGAGAGAGATCATATCAGAGAGAGAAGAGAGAGATCAGAGAGAAGGAGACACAACAAGAGCGTAACAGGAATGACAACGATGGTGCTGAGATGATCTATTATCTACTTAAGAGGAAAAAGGAAAAATAAAATAAAATTATATGATCACATGGAAACTTTATTAATATATTTTATTTTTAAATTTTTTTTAGAATATAATGTTTTTACGAAAATGCCATTGGACCGTGTCGGAACGTGTCGGACACGGTCAAATTCGTGTGTTGAAATGGTCAACGTGTCGGAAATGTTGACTGTGTGTCTTGACAACATGTCAGAATGTGTTGAAGCATGTCGGACACGACACTCCCTATTTTTTGAAGTATCCGTGCTTCCTAGGTGTCTAGCATCCAATTAGTGAATAGGCGCTGATTTGTCTCACTGTTGTACCCAGGTGCACAAACATAAAATAGGAAGGGGTAAAGACATGGAATAAATTTGGTTCAATGTACGGTGAACTATGCTTTTCAGGTCAGGAACATGTCAGGCCAAATACCCTAATTAAATACAGGCCACTTTATGACACTCTTCTTGTGAGTTTGTGGACAGAAGTAGCCTTGACTGTTGACTGTGTGTCTTGACACCATGTCAGAATGTGTTGAAGCATGTCGGACACGACACTCCCTGTTTTTTGAAGTATCCGTGCTTCCTAGGTGTCTAGCATCCAATTAGTGAATAGGCGCTGATTTGTCTCACTGTTGTAACCAGGTGCACAAACATAAAATAGGAAGGGGTAAAGACATGGAATAAATTTGGTTCAATGTACGGTGAACTATGCTTTTCAGGTCAGGAACATGTCAGGCCAAATATCCTAATTAAATACAGGCCACTTTATGACACTCTTCTTGTGAGTTTGTGGACAGAAGTAGCCTTGAACCGAGTGTCTTGTGTGTTTTGGCAAAACCAGCTATATACAAGAATGATATCAGGTCAATTGACTGTATCATTTAATTTTTTGGCCCTCACCCGTTTGCTTGTATTGGAACCTTGCTGGGAGGGATGGGTGCCCCTTAAAATTTCGAATGATAGCCATTAGACCTCTGATTTGATGGTTGTATATGTCTTTAAATGTTGAAATTTGCTGTTAGGATTTCTACCTGCAATTTGAATTGTTATAATATGTGGAAGTTTAATTTGTAGGGTGCAGCAGGAGTCAGTTGATGATGCTGAAAGAAATCACTTTCTAGTCAACTATGTTGATTGTGCTTTTGATGACTTTGGTGGTCGTCAACCACCAGTGTATCCTGGATTATCCACTGTTTGGGGAAGCCTGGCACGAAGTAAGGTATTGCAATATTCAGTATCATTTGTCTCCTCTACCCCTTGTTCATTGTAATCATCGCGACCATCATCCATCTGTCGCATCTTTTATTTTGTATTATAAATAGCTACTTGCACTTGTGTATGTATATGCTGATTTAGTGTGCTAGGGGGTAAGTAGGAAGTTCACATTGTTCTCAAGTTTCCAGATCAGGTTGTTAAGCATTAAGCTCTTAATATTTTTTGGTTAGATAGGTAACTGTCCGGTTTCTGTTGTCTGACTGTGCTCCTACTTATTTACAGGCGACAAAAAATGATGTGTAAATATCTTTCTTATTTCATTTTGTTCTTTTGTCAGATTTCATTGGTATTTGTTCTTTACATTGAACCAAAGACCTTTCTTCTCCAACCAATTATTTACAATTTTTGTGGAATCAGTTTTTCAACAGCTAACACAGAAATCTGAACTTTCTTCTTAGTAAGTTGAATTTCTGTCCGTAACTAATTTTTAAAGAATCACTTTCACTATGAAGGAAGTGGCAGAAATAAAATGGATCTTAATTTGTGAGATAGCCATCCATGATTTTCTTCCATAGTTTTGTTCTTCAGCAATTTGACTGACTTTGCATACATTTACTCCTCAATTACGTACTATTCGGGATGTGGTACCTAATTTTAACTTTCTTATTTGTATTCATTTTTGGATTTTGGATAAATTTTATGCTGTTGTGTAATAATTGCAAACAAAATCAGTTTATTAGCATGATTTTTCAAATGTCTGCTTTATTTCACACTTAAGGTAAGTAAATAGAATTAGTGCTTTATGCAGGCTAAAGGGTACCGTGTTGGACCTGTGTATGATGATGTTTTGGCAATGGCATGGTTTTTTCTGGAGCTAATTGTTAAATCAATGGCATTGGAGAAGACTCGCCTTTTCTATCATAGTCTTCCAATAGGTACTTTTAAAAGCTTTTGATCTGATAATGTATGGCCTCATAAATTTCCAATCCTTTTTAATTCCCCAAATTATTCATTTTAGTTGTTATCCTTTTATGAAGAATATTGATATGAATAGAGCTGGGGAAACGAGCTTGAGCTTGCAAACCAGCCCATTCAACTTGGCTTTAACAATGGTTTGGCTTTCTTATAGGCCAGTCTGTTTGAAATTTAAAAGCAGGTAAATCAGGCCCCGTCTGTTTAGCACATGGATTAAATGGGTTAGGGAAGTATTGGCCTGCAGGCTACGCTGCTAGGCTATATAATAATTTTTAATAAAATATAAACTTTTGGCCTGTTTAACCCATTGATTTAATTCTTTGAGAATATCCATATTTGTGTTTAAAATTCATCTATTATTGACATAAACTTTAATTTTACGCTTTTAATTGGCTTATATTCTGGCTTGAATTTTGATCTCAATCTTTCATTTCTTTTTGTTCAAAAGGTGAAGATATCCCACCAATGCAGTTGAAGGATGGTGTATTCAGATGTATAATGCAGTTGTATGATTGCCTTCTTACTGAGGTGCACGAGCGCTGCAAGAAGGGTTTAAGCTTGGCAAAGCGTTTGAACAGTAGTTTGGCCTTCTTTTGCTATGATCTTCTATCCATTATTGAGCCACGACAAGTTTTTGAGTTGGTACGTTGTTTCTCTGTTTCTATATATTTGGATGCTATGTTTCTTGACTTTAAGGAGGGCTTCTGCATATTAATTATAAATATTGAAAGTATTGAGAGATGTAAAACAAAGAGTTTTTTTTAATTAATACATTTGATTTACACTTATAGGAGTGTTTGTACAAGAATAAATGAGAGAGGAAAAAATGGGTAAGTATGACTCAGCAATGAGTCATCAACATTATCCTGTAAAAGCAAATTCAAAATTCAAATTCCTATTAAAGGAAAAAATCAATCGCTAATAAAAGTGAAAAGATTCTAATCTTGATTTTCTACACTTCCCCTCAAGCTAGGAGGTAAATGTTGATCTTTCCCAACTTGCCAATCAGGTTTTCAAAAGCTGGCCAGTGTAAGCCCTTAGTGAGGATATCTGTAGTCTACTCTATTGAGAATTACTGACAGCTGCCTTATTATCACAATATACTCTGATAGGTAGGGAAAAAGATATCTTCAATTTCTCAAGGAGTTTTCTTAACCAAATTCCTTCACAAATACCATGTGCTAGAGCCCAAGATTCTGCTTCTGCACTGCTCCGGGCAACAACTGCTTGTTTCTTATTTCTTCAGGTCATAAGAGTTCCCTAGAAATAGGTACAATATCTTGAAGTGGATCTTCGGTCCAATGCAAAGCCATTCCAATCCGCATCCGTATATATTTCAATCATTCTCATGTGTCCCCTTTTAAAAAACAATCCTCGACTAGGTTTGTTTTTGAGGTGCTTGAGAATTCTATAAACTGCACTCAGGTGTTTTTCCTTAGGGAAAAGCATGAATTGACTAACCATGCTAACTGCAAATGCAATATCAGTTCGAGTGTGAGATAATAGATCAACTTCCCCACCCATCTCTGGTATTACTCTTTGTCAATTTCTTTCCCATCTTCAATTCCCAATTTGATATTGGGTTCAACTGGAGTCTCTGCTAGCGTACACCCAAGCATTCTTGTTTCTTGTAGCTGGTTTAGAATATATTTCTTCTGAGTTAAAGAAATCCGTACCTTACTTCGAACAACCTCTATGCCTAGGGAATATTTGAGAGATCCAAGATCTTTCAGTTCAAACTGATCAGCTAAACACTTCTTCAAAGAGCTTATCTCCTCACAATCATTACATGTGACAATTATGTCATCAACATAAACAATGAGAATAGCAATTTTATCACCATTAGAGCATTTTAAAAATAAAGTGTGATCAGTCTAAGCTTGGAGGAATCCTCTCTTCCCTTAACTGTAATATCCCAGAAAAATAATAGTAATTTATAATAATAATAAACTATAAATTAACAGTAATAATATATATATATATATATTATTTTATTATTAATAATCTGGAATATTACAAAGTATCAAAATCAAATATAATAATTAGTTATCTATCACCATCAAATATATATATATATATATATATATAGGATAGGTTATTGTGCCTACTCCATATTTGCCTACCTTTACCTACCCCTCTCATCACCGTTGGATTACAATTTGATCCAACGGTTCATATTGAAAACATAAATAAAACCCTTTTACCTCCTTTCTCTCTCCTCCCGCTTCTCTCTCCTCTCTCTTCTTACGCTATACCTAACTGAATTTTTTATGCTACTCATCGCCGATGTCTGCTGCGCTTGTAGCTGTGAATTTTGGTTAAATTTCTAAATTTGTTAAATCATCTAGCTTGAAAAGCACCCTTGAATTTCATCTGACTTCTCTTTAAGGTATAACTCGTGGTATTCATCTGATTCGTATATTCATCTGACTTCCCCTGAATTTCAATGATATTACAGGAAGCAATGCTATTACCTTTCCTGCAAATGTTTTCAAGAATTTTGCATAGACGAATCAAATGAACTCGTGGTATTCAAGTTTTGTACCTCACGACCCATGAGCATGTCCATTAGTCGATGAAATTTAATCAACAATATAGCTTCCTGTAATGAAATTTAATCAACAATATCAGACGATCCATGTATGTGCTATCACCATCCGTTGATTTTTGAAATTCAAGGGAAGTCAGATGAAATTCAAGGGTGCTTTTCAAGCTAGATGATTTAACAAATTCAGAAATTTAACCAAAATTCACAGCTACAAGCGCGACAGACATCGGCGATGAAGGGCATAAAAATTTCAATTAGGTATAGCGTAGGAAGAGAGAAGGGGGAGGAGAGAGAAAGGAAGTAAAAAGGTTTTATTTATATTTTCGATATGAACCGTTAGATCAAATTGTAATCCAACGGTGATGAGAGGGGTAGGTAAAGGTAGGCAAATAAGGAGTAGGCACAATAACCTATCCCTATATATATATATTAGATGATAAATTATAATTAATTGAATTATTAATTGATTGATCATTTATGCTTTAATGTTTGATTATTTGATTGGATTAGGATGAGTCAACAAACATAATTTGATTAGATATGTTGAGTCAGCATTGAGTCAATAATGAGTCGGTGATGAGTTAGAGATATTCCGAGCCATAAGAAATTAAGAATAAAAAAAAAATAGTATATGAAGCCAATATTTGTGCCAGATACATCAATGAAAAATAAGGAAATAAATGCACGAAACTCATATCCGAGCCCAAAACTTCAACTATAAATAGAGGTCTAGCCTAGCATAACCAATTCACTTTCAATTCTCAATATTTCTCCATTACTCTTCTTCTCCTATACTCTCTCTCTCCCCTTCAAATTTTTGCTTTTATTTATTTTATTTTTATTATTATCTTCCTTTGGTTACCAACCGCTTCTCTTCCCCAAATTCTAGAAGTTCCCTTAATTTCTTAAGATATTTTTGTATATGAAATTTGGAGTTCCTAGGTTCCCTTAGGTTATTTTTTTTTATATATATGAAATTTTGTATATGTAACTCTATTCCCTAGATATTTGTATGTTATCTTTTGTATGAGTTCTATTTATATAAAAATTTATTCTAATCCCTGATCTTTAATTATTTATAAAATTATTATTTGAGAACTTTATTGGGTTTTGACCCCTAGGAAGTAATAGGGTTATTTATAAATTTATTTATATTATTTGGCATATTATTTTGATTTTAATCCTAGAAAATAATAGGGTTATTTATGAATTTATAATATTATTTGGGAACTTATTGGGTTTTAGCCCTAGAAATTATTAGGATTAATTATATGAGTATTATTAGGGAAATTTATTGGGTTTACTTTCTATGGAAAAATTTATTGGTGATAGATAACAAATGATAATATAAATTTTACCTTTGTTAAAATTTGATTTTGTGCTATAAGAGTTGAACTTTATTTTGAATATTTTAATACTTTGAATAGTATGAAAGTTATGATGACCTTGAGCAACAAATATATTGACAGAAGAAATTTTCAAATATGATAATTGTGATATGATTAAATTTTGATGATTGTGTGTGACTGTAATTAATTAATAGTGGGAGGATAGCTTTGGGATGGTACCTCGTAAAGTGATGAACACAGTTTTCTCAAAGTGGTATCTGGCAGGATATCCAGGATACTAGTAATAACTTTTGGAAGAGATGTTTTTGATAATGGCCAAATTATTGATATGTGACTGGCAGGATATCCGGGTCACATGGTAGACTGGCAGGATCTCCGGGTCTGCTATGGTTCTCTTCCTACTAAATGAATTTTATAAAGATAATAATAGATTTAATTATATATATATATATATATATATATATATATTATGAATATTGAAATTGTTGTGATTATATTTTTTTATTTGATTATTATATTTTAGTTATATAATTGTGTTTTGATCAGGATCACCAGCTTTGCTGACTTTTGTGTTTGTTTGACTGTAATGATCTTTCGGGGAGCAGACTTTCAGTGAAACAGGTTCTAAAGGATGAGGCTAGCAGTGGGTAATGAGGATAACTACTCAGAGATTTTTAACTAATCCTAAATTTTATGTATAAGACATATCTTTGATTTTGTTGTAATATTTATGAATATAATAAAGAGCCTTGCATTTGTCCCTGTACAATGCGGTGGTAATATTTCCCCAAATTACTTTTAGATTAGCTTCCGCACTAGATATAAGATCTTAATAAATAATTAAATGTTAATTTTATTTTTTGAAAATTTCTTAATTATAGGAATATTTTATTGTTGTTAAAATTGTTAGAAATTTGGGGTGTTACATTAACAGTTTGAGTAAACTTCTCAAACCACTCTCTAGGGGATTGTTTAAGACCATAGAGAGATTTCTTCAACTTGCATACTGAACCGTCTCCTTTTCAAATCCAGGTGGTGGATCCTTATAAGTTTCTTCATGTAGATCACCATTCAAGAATACATTATTTACATCTAATTGTTGCAAGGGCCAATCAAGATTGGCAGCAAGTGATAGAAGAACTTGGATAGTGTTAAACTTGGGAACAGGGGCAAATGTCTCCTGATAGTCTATCGCATGAGTCTGAGTGAATCCTTTAGCAACCAATCTAGACTTATACTTGTTGATGTTGTTATTTGTATTAAACTTTATTATGAACACCCACTTGCAACCTACTTTTTTTTTTTCCCTGGGTAATGCTACGGACTCCCAAGTTCCATTTTTGTTGCGCGCATGCATTTCTTCAAAGACTGCATTCCTCCATTTTGGATTATCAAGTAGTTCTTGAATTTTTTTTTTGTAATTTTGTACTGTCTAACATAGTGTTGAAAGCACGAAAACCTGGGGACAACTTTGTATACGTGATATGACGAGGAATAGGATGAGCAGTACAAGATCTAGTACCTTGTCTGGGTCGGCTGTATCAGTGTTGCTGGAACTAAGGCCCGAGTCAGAATCTTGGCAGTCTAGAGGTGATTTTCGCCTGCTGTATTACTTTCCCCATTTACCAGGAGGTCTTCATTCTCTGGCACAATCCCTTGTCTCCAACGGCAAAGGCAAAATAGCAGAATCATTTGGTTTACAAGACTTATATTCATCTACCCTAATAGACTCCCCCTGAAGAGAAGTCGAAGGAAAAAAGAATTGTCTCATCAAATGTCACATCCATAGAATCAAAGACCTTACGAAGAGAAGATGAGTAACAGTTGTAGTCCTTTTGGTTAGAAGGATATCCCATGAAGATACATTTAATGGTCTTAGGATCGAGCTTGGACCTTTGATGGGGGAGGAACATGTACAAAAGCCACAACCAAACAGCTTGAGAGGAAGGGAAGAATGAGCCCGGGAAGAGGGAAAGGTGTGAGTAAGACAAGGTAAAGGATATTGAAAATTTAGGACATAAGAAGGCATTCGATTGATGAGGTATGCTGCAGTCAAGATATCTTCCCCCCATAGATATTTAGGGACATGCATGGTAAACATGAGCTCGAGCAACTGCAAGGAGATGTCTATTTTTCTTTCGGCCATCCCATTTTGTTGAGGGGTGTTAGGACAAGAACTTTGATGAACAATACTTTTCTGGGTGAGAGTGTCTTCAAGAACAGAATTAAAATATTCAGTACATTTGTCAGTTCAAAGAATTTGGACAGAGGTCTGGAACTGAGTTTGAACCATAGCATGAAATTTTTAGAAGTGGATGCAGCGTCAGACTTATCCTTTAGAAAGTATACCCAACATACCCTAGAGTGATCATCTATGAAAGTTATAAACCTACGAGCACTAGAGATATTTTTTTTACGGGTTGGACCCCATATATCACTATGAATCAAGGTAAAATGTGAAGAATCATGATGGACTCTAGGAGCATAAGAAATATGCTTGAATTTTTTTGCAAACTGACAAATATCACAAGAAAAGGGACTGGAATTTTATTGATAAATAAGTTTGGGAACAACTTCTGAAAATAAATGAATTTGGGTGTCCTAACCGACGATGCCACACTAAAACATCATTACAATTATCAGACAAACATATTGAGTGGTTCACAAATTTTTTCTCTTCACAAGGATCCTTTTCAAGTTAATAGAGCCCTTCTTCCTCTCTAGCACTGCCAATCATCATCCCCGAGTCCTGTTCCTATAAAACGCAAGTATGGACAGAAAACTTGGCAGCACAATGTAATTTAGAGGTAAGTTTGTTGATAGAGATGAGGTTACAAGTAAGAGAGGGAACATGAAGGTCTGAGTTCAAAGTAATGTGTTTAGAAATCTTCATGTATCCTTTTCTAGTGTGAAGAACCAATTCAACCCAAAAGGTTAAGCTATTGGGTAAGGCTATATTAATGGTTTTATATATCTCAACACACCCCCCTCACGAGAGCCCACTGGGCTTGAAGGGTGGATAATACACAGGCCCACCTACCTGTGCAAAGAAAGAAATTCCACTAGAAAGAAAGTGGGGGCGGTGAGGATCGAACTCGGTATACCGAGGCTCTGATATCATGTAAAGAACCAATTCAACCCAAAAACTTAAGCTATTGAGTGAGGCCATATTAATAGTTTTATATATCTCGACATCTAGCAGTAGTAGAGAAGCTGCCATTGGCTGTTCTTATTCGTGTCTGTTGATAGTTGGGGGTATAAGAACAAAACAATGTTGCATTACCTGTCATATGATCTGAAGCCCCTGAATCACGAATCCAACGACTACTATTATCAGCATGGAACGTCGTACCTTGTTGGGCCACAAAACTACTATTATCAACCAGATTCCTTCATAGACTCCATGGGCTAAACTTCGAAATTCTACTATAGCATTACTTCTTGCGACCGCTGTTTGTTTTTTGCTTCTCTAAGTTACAAGATTTCCCCACACTTAGGTGCAATGGTCTGAGGTATATCTTTTGTCCACTAATAAACCTGCCCCTTCTGCATCAGTCTAGATTTTAATTGTACTATTATACCCTTTCTATTGAATAATCCTCCGACTGGAGTGTTCTTGAGGTATCTAACCACCCTATAGATTACACTTTTGGGTGAGTGCATGAATTGACTAACCATACTCACAACAAAGACAATGTCAGGTCGCGTGTAGGATAAGTAAATTAGTTTGCCAATCAATCTCTGATATTTCTTTTTGTCCACCTCATTCCCATTTTCAATACCTAACTTGGTGTTAGGTTCCACAGGTGTCTCAGAAGTCTTACATCGTAACATTCCCGTTTCCAGCAAAAGATCTAGAACATACTTCTTTTGTGTGAGAGTGGTGCCCGCTTTGCTCCTAACAACTTGCATACCAAGGAGATATTTAAGAGTTCCAAGGTCCTTTAGTTCAAATTGAGCTACTAGATACTCCTTCAAGGTCGTAACCGATTAGTTAACATGTTGGTTAACCGTATTCTGAAACACGAAAAAAAATAATTGGCTTATCAAATTATATATCGAGCTCAATTCCTCATTATCGTCACCTGTAAGAACTATATCATCCACGTACAGAATAAGAATAACAATTTTACCATCCTTAGAGTGTTTGTGGAAGAGAGTATGATCAGTCTGTACTTGAATGAAGCCTCTTCCTTTGACAACTTGCGTGAATTTGTCTAATCATTCTCTAGGAGACTGTTTCAACCCATAGAGTGCCTCTTTTTTACACATTGATCCATCTCCCTTTTTAAGCCAGGTGGAGGATCCATATAGACCTTTTCATTTAGATCACCATTTAACTGTTGCATAGGCCAATCTAGGTTGGTAGCAAGTGATAAGAGAACTCGAATGATATTGATCTTAGCAACTGTAGCAAAAGTAATCTCATGATAATCTATCCCATGAGTCTGGGTGAACCCCTTCGCAACCAATCTTCTTGCCTTGGATCTGTTGATGTTATTATCTGCGTTGAATTTTATTGTAAGCACCCATTTATCCTTTGGTAGGGTCACTATCTTCCAAGTTGCATTTCTTTCTAGATCATTCATTTCTTCAAAGACAACATTCCTCCATTTTGGATCATTGATATATTCATGTATATTTCTCGATATCGTTGTACTGTCTAAAATAGAGTATTGAAAGCACGGAACTTTGGGGACAACTTTACATATGAAATATGATTAGAAATTGGATGGGTAGTACAAGATCGAGTACCTTTATTGAGAGCAATGGATGCGTAAGTGTAGAATTTTTGTCATGGGACTCACTCAAGTGTCTGAGAGCAATGGTTATGGTACCAGACAGAGGCTTGAATACGAGAAGATGAAGTCTGAGAGTTTTAAAAATCAAAGAAAAAAATAGAAAAGAAGAAAGAAAACGCAGGAGCGGAAGGCGGAAAAAAAGGAGAAGATGCAACAGCGAAAGGTGCAGAAGAAGATGGAGGAAACGAAGAAGAAGAGATCAACAACGAAGAAGATGTAGTGGTTGCAGAAAAAGAAGATGCAATAAAGAACAAGGAGAGAGGAAGACAAAGAAGAGAAGTAAGAAAATGAAAAAGAAGGTGAAGAAGAATCAGAGAAAGACGAAGAGAAAGAAGAAGAAGACCACGACGAAGGAGAGGAGCAACATCTCCAGCAAAAACTGGAAGGGTTCACTGTGTGTGTGCAAGTAGGAGTGAAAATGGTGTCAGGTTCAGGGATATGTGTGAAGAGAGTGGTGGTGGATGAAGAAGAGAAATAAGAAAATGAAAAAGAAGGTGAAGAAGAATAAGAGAAAGACGAAGAGAAAGAAGAAGGCGAAGACAACGAAGGAGAGGAGCAACATCTCTAGCAAAAATCGGAAGGGTTCACTATGTGTGTGCAAGTGGGAGTGAAAATGGTGTCAGGTTCATGGATATGTGTGAAGAGAGTGGTGGTGGATGCCCGGCACCATGGAATTTTTGCATGTTTGCCAACGGAGTTGTTGCAGAAGAACATTATCAGCTTGACGGAGATGATGAAAGTAACTTTGAAGATAGAAAGAAGAAATTGGGCCTGGCTAAATGATGTTTTTAGAGTGGTCGATGGAAGCAAATCGGCCGGAACAAATAAAACATTTCAGCCCATTTCGGCAAACACAAACCCACATACGCATACAAATCAAGCTGTAGCAGGTGGGAGGCATGTGTGCAACTATTCCTCTAATTTTATCTCCATGACGAACGACATGAAAGCAACGCAAGTAGCAACAGGGGCTGATTGGGCGAGCTGGAGATGTTGTTAACAAAGTTCGCTGACATTTTCAAGGAACCACAAGGCTTTCCCCCAACTAGAAGACATGACCATGCCATAATTTTGAAGCCAGTTGTTAGGACCGGGGGAAAACAAGTCACATGGGCCAGAATTAGTCATATGCTTTAAGCAATGGGATCCAGGTGGAATCCTAGTTTCTTCCTTCACCTTGAGGACAAGGTGAATTTTGGAGGGGGAGTATTCATGGGCCTAAAAGTGAGTGGGTCAATTAGTCAATGATTATAGAATATTCTGTGACTAGGATAATAGGAAGGGAGGTGTGGAGACTGAGAAAAGCATGTATCGAGTGAATTGGGGGTGGGATTTGGGGAATGATCTCTTGGAATCTCTTTGGGGCCTAGGTGTGTTGGTCTTGGAGTGTGAGTGAAGTCTTTTGGGTTTATTTTCTGCATTTTAGCTGATATGAACCTCACCAAGAATAGTGGACCCAAGCTCAATTTAGTTAGGATCGTTTCTATAATCAAGAATTTAAATAAGAAAAAAAGAACCTTGACTCATTATCTATGGAAGATAAGAACTAAAGGTATAAGATGGATAAAGACACCACACTTAAGAAAGAAGAAGGTGAGTGATAAGTCTGGTTTGAACGCCACAAGAACAAGCTTCTTGATAAGTTCAGAGTTCTAAATAAGTACCAAAGAGGAGAAACCTCTCTATTGATATTATAACTTCAAAGTCTGATTACAAGAATTATATCCTCCCTTATTTGTAACTGGAACATCCCTCCAAGAATACGAAAAGACTAACAAATGAAAAGACACTAATTTAAAGTTGACAACTTGGAAAAGGAAGACTCTAATCAACTCACTAAGCATTAATGACATTGAAAATTGCTAATTATTCCACTCAACCTCCCTTGCATTGATAGCATTAACTAAATTCTGATTATGATTTAATTTGAACTTGATGTCTTCATGATTAGCTCACATTTGCTGGATCAACCCACTAAGAGCTTCTTTAAACTTCTTGGCAAGACCTTGTGATTGACCAATTTGGTAATTGTAATAGATCATCCGATGTTGTTTCCTTATTTATATCATTATCTTTGTTAGGAGCTTGGCTCCATTTCATTTTTTCATCATTATCAGTTTTATAAAATTAGGTTCCACCACTATGCAAATAGTATCTTGCTGATTATGTAAATAGGATAGTTAGAATCATGCAATTGCGGTATTTGGATGTTAATTCAAATTATCAATTGCTGATGTTTCACCAATTCTTTGGGAGTTCCTAATATAATTTATTTTTGTAATAAGCTTGACACATTTCCTCTATCTTCTAGCTTGAAGAGGAGTATTAGAAAACATGTATTATCATGTAAATGTCCAGGTTAAGTGTATCATGTAAATGTAGTAATTAGGAATATTGTATCTTTGTATTTATTACTTTCATTATATATATATAAAGCATGTGGTATGTGACTTCATGCAAAGTTTATTGTCTATTGCAGGTATCGTTATATCTTGATAAGTTCTCTGGTGTATGTCAATCGGTTCTTCATGAGTGTAAACTTGCCTTTTTACAAATCATATGTGATCATGATCTTTTTGTGGAAATGCCTGGGAGAGACCCTTCAGATAGGTACTTTATTGGTATAGTGATTATTTGATTACTTTTATTTATGACATGTTATCATCCAAATTAATAGGGTGAGATTTTTAGCTTTGTTTTTTAATTGTTGTGCCTTTTATACTCCTTATCAATCTTATTCACTGATGATAGCTCTACTGGTCAAAATGCTCATTGAGATGTCATCATAATGATTATGGATGGTATAATGTGCCGAACTGGTGTGCTACGACACTCGTGTGCTCCAGGCATCAACTAGCAAGCATAAAGTTGTCTAACATTTATGCCATAAAATGGTGAAGTAAACCTTTTAAAGCGCAAGAAAGCTAATAGTTGGGATACCTTTATCGATTGCACCACCGACCAACATGATCTTTTGTGAATGGTTTGAGTGAGAGCATAGTTGTTGGCATAGAAGGATGTTGAACAATACTTGCGTGGGAGCGAAGTCATGGGAAACTAGTGAAGGCCTGCACATGATGACATGCAAATTGTTTGTTTGAGTTGGGTATACGGGTGAAACAGTATTTAGTTTACTCTAAAGTTTCCCTTAGGATAGTTGCAGCTCGTGAGTTTTATTAGGTAAAGCCAATGATTAAGACTTTAGAGTCATCGTGGGCACAATGTCCTAGACTTATACTAAAACTTTAAATCAGTAGGATGACGTAACTGCTATGTAGAGTCTTGCCACAAAATCAAGAGCTCCATGTGGCCTCTTTTGGTGAGCAGAACTAGAATTGGGAGTTTAATGCCTTACTGTGTACTAACCTACACCCCACCAATGATGTTGATGGATGATAGTTATGGCCCCAAAAGTGTCATGGTTATTCTCTAAGAAGTGTATAACAATTCTTCTGCCGAATCAACTAAGCTCAGAAATGGATGATGCTAAAGTGCCCGATCTATTCCTGGCCATCAAGGCAAGGTAGTTGCTGCAAAACATGGGGCATGAGCTTGGGTGGAGCGATCATTGGTGCCAATGTTATTTAACATGGACCAGTCATTGGCTTGGTCAAGGTAGTGGATCAATGGGTCTCTAGTGGACCATTGGGCTTGAAGAGTGGATAATGCAATAGGCTCAGCCTACCTGTGCTAAGAAATTCCACAAGAGAAAGTGGGGGACGGCGAGGATCGAACCCGGGACACGAGGAGTACGTGTACCTTTTCTTTGAGCAATGGGAAGAGCTTCTGGTGAAGGATCCGGAGGGGAAGAATCAACAGCAGTGGGCGATGAGTCAGCAGGAGTCGAGTCGACAGGAGGCATAGTTTTGCGACGCTGATAGGTGAGAAGTGGACGGTCCTCAGGTATAGAAGCAATAGGTTGCTCATATGGAATAGAAGCACCTGCAGTTGGCAAAGACAAGTCAAGAAAAGGGACAGGAAGAATATGATCAACCTGTGACAACTGAGATGGGATAGAATGAAAGGGTTGTTGATCAAGAAAAGTGACATTAGCGGAAACTAAGTAACGTTTAAGATTGGGAGAATAACCACGATAACCCTGTTGAATACGAGAATAACCAAGAAAAATACACTTAGAGGCTTTAGATGTTAACTTGTCCTTACCAGGGGTGAGATTATGAACAAAACAGGTACAACTAAAGACATGTAGGGATAGAGGATCGAGAGAAACATCTGGAAGAAATAAGTTATAAGGAATGTCATTATTAAGCACAGATGAAGGCATACGGTTGATGAGAAAACAAGAGACAAGGACTGCATCGGCCCAAAAGTGAAGAGGAATATGCATGTGAATAAGAAGAGTCCGTGCAGTCTCAATGAGATGTCTATTCTTACGTTCAGCTACTCCATTTTGTTGTGGAGTGTGAGGACAAGTAGTTTGGTGTAAAGTATCCTGTTTGGCTAAGAAATTAGAAAAGTCCACAGAAACATATTCCTTAGCATTATCACTACGTAAAATACGAATAGAGGCACCAAATTGAGTATAAATTTCAGCAGAGAATTTTTGATAAATAGCAAACAACTCAGAACGGTTCTTCATTAAATAAACCCAAGTGCAACGGGAAAAATCATCAATGAAGGTAACGAAATACTGAAAACCTAAAACAGACAAGGTACGACTTTGACCCCAGATATCTGAATGAACAAGAGAGAAGGGGACATCAGCTCGTTTATTGACTCGACTGGCAAAAGAGGAGCGTGTATGCTTCCCTTGTTGACATGACACACAATCTAAAGACTGAAGACCGGATAAAAGAGGAACCATTTTCTGCAACTTTGAACAACTTGGATGACTGAGGCGACTGTGGATAAGTTGTGGAGATTCTGTGAGAAAGCATGCCACTGAAGGACGAGGCACCTCTAGATAGTAAAGCCCCTGTGACTCACGACCCACTCCAATCATCTTCCTCGTACCCGGATCCTGCACAGAAACATAATGGTTAGAAAAAGTAATGGTGCAAGTAAAGGATTGGATCAATTTACTAATAGAAATTAAGTTATAAGGGAAGGGATGCCAGGAATATAATAAACAGATGTTAAGGCCAAGGTGGAGGTCGGACAAGCTTGTCCAATCCCACGAACTGGAGCTTTGGTTCCATCAGCAAGGATAAATGAAGGTAAATGATCAAAATAAGTAAGAGATGTAAAGAGTTCCTTATTACCACATAGATGATCGGTAGCACCTGAGTCAAATATCCAAGTGCCAAGTGATGTGGATTGAGAAACACAAGCAACAGGATTACCAGTATATGGAGTGGAGGGCTGAGACTGAGGAGAAACTGAACCAAATGATGCATTGTCTGACTAATCTATATTTGCAGCAAGAGAGGTGGCCCAATTCTTGTATTTGTTAGAATCCTTCAGTTTGGAAGATGTAATGGGCCCAATATTAGTAGAGATGATTCCTGAGGAAGTTTTGACAGGAGGACAAGGAGAGTTAACCTCCGAGAGATCAGGGGACGCTGCTGCCATGTATAAAAGCTTTAAACGAAGGCAATCGATATCCAATCAAGGAGAATCACGAGTCTAAAGTGAGACCCACAAAGAACCAAGCACAGATCCGGAGAACCCGTTGGAAAACCCGTTGGAAAATGGCTCACGCGCCGGTAGAAGGTGGCGCGTGAAGCTCACGCGCAGAGGATAGGAACGGCGCATGAGGGCACATTGCAACTCCGATGGTGGCCGGACTTCCACAGAGGTGGTCGCCGGGAAGAGAGGGTGCTGATCGCGTTCTAACCTGACCGGCGGCCTGAACAGTGGCGGACGGTGGCTGACGGTGGTTCCGGTGACTGTTGGAGGTGTGGACACGTGCAGAAGATGCTTGGAGAGGACTTACAGTCCTTGATGGCTTGCCGGAAGGACGCACGGCAAAGAAAAGATGACTCCTAAGCAGTGGGCTTAGGTTTTAAAGCGAAGGTTCTTTACAGTATCAATGGGTTAACGAGATCCCCAGTTAATGGCAGCAAGACTCAGCGGGGAAAGAAGATTGACAAGGAGTATAAAACGCATAGAGAGTTGTTTTCTTTGTTGACCTATCTGATTGGATGTTGTTTTCTTTGATTGACATGAAATCATGCTATACATTATTGGAGTAGGAAAATTGGGTTTAATTAAACATATTGGAACTTATGGAGTAATATTACCTCAGTTATTCCTTATGAACTAGTGAATTTAAGCCAGGGGAAATGCTGAAATTTTATGTATACATCATGACCCACATATTTGACTTTGTATTCTTGTTATAGGAACTACCTTTCATCTGTATTAATTCAAGAACTCTTTCTTACTTGGGATCATGAAGATTTGTCTCTACGTGCAAAGGTGAGTTTAGTTAGAAAGAGTAATCTTTATTTTCTTCTGCCTGATGAAAGTTGCATAATTTCTGATTCTTAACATTTTCATTAGTATTGCCATCCTTGTGTATGAATCTGTAGGCAGCAAGAATCTTGGTAGTGCTCTTGTGCAAGCATGAGTTTGATGTGAGATACCAGAAGGCTGAAGATAAGTTGTATATTGCTCAGCTATATTTCCCACTTATTGGACAGGTGTATAACGTTATTTTAATTTTAATTTGCTTACATCTTGATTAATTGAAACTTTTTATGCGGACTTTGGCCATAAAAAGTTTATGTGATTGAATATACTTGGACAATTTGGCAACTTGTATTTAATAGTTACTTGACCAGAATCTGTAAGGAATTTATGCAAGCTTGTGCTTCAAATGGGCATCATGTAATTGATATACTGGCCACCAATCGGAGTGTCTAATTCCTTTCTTTTCTTTTAATTTTTATATAAATAAATATGTGTTGCAATCTGAATATTTGGGAAAAGAAGTAGTGGACATGGCATCAATGCTTCTCTCATGTGATAGCAGTGAAGATTTGGGTATATTTGGATTAGGAATATGTGGAGTTGAAGCAAAATCATGACAAGTGGAAACCATACGATGTCGGCACGGATGTTAGGAATAAACTGAAAAATAGTATTTATGTAATTCTTTTTATTGTGGCTGAGATAGATGGTTTTGTCAGCATGAGATGTATTAAGATGGCAAATGTTATGTTTATAGATACCCTTTGTCTTTTCAGGTTATTTTGCTGAATTGCTTCTTTAACTGAGAGCTTAATAAATAATAAAGGATGTGGTTTATCTCATTTTTGTCAAAAAAAAAAAAGGGCCGATCCAGTTCAAATACCCACTTCGTGAGTGTTTGGGGAAGGGAATACTCTAGGCAGTCTTTCCCCTGCTTTTTGCAGAGAGACTGATTCGAACCCGCAACCTGACACACCACGGCAAGCAAGCTTACCGCTGAGCCAAGCCGGCCCTTCTGGTTTATCTCATTTTTGTCACATGCACAAAAATTACTCTAGATGAATTATTGTGCCTGGCCAGTTAATATGGAGATTTATGGGGAAAGGGGTGAGACTGGGCCAATAGATCTAGAACTACATCGCACCACAAATGCGCAAAATTTGGATGTGGATTTGAGCGTTGAGGTTATTCTTTGTAATCTTCATTGATCATAATGAATTCTGTGTTTCACATGTGGATGTAGGTCTATAGCTCTGTAGATCGAACCACATTAAATTCTATAATTAGACATAGTAATTTGGGCCCTGAGACCTACATATTCCCCTATAGATTGCACATGTGACTTTTCTAACGTAATCTGCCTCAGTACTAGAAGAGCATGTAGAAAATAAATTCTTTGTAGTTCTGCCTGCTCTCCTAACAAGCACAAATTTAGTTTTGCCTTCACTAAAGCTGGACATCTATTTGTACAATGGCAAAGGTGTAGGTGACTTGAATTATAGTAGTTTATATTTGTTATAACATCACGTGCCCAATGATTTGATTCTAATTTTATTTGATCAAATTGTTATCATTTTTATAAAATTTTATTTCATGACTTCCAATTTCTCTGATGTATTTTCTGTGTCTTTTCAGATATTAGATGAAATGCCTGTTTTCTACAACCTGAATTCTGTTGAAAAGCGTGAAGTTTCAATTGTAATTTTGCAAATAGTTCGAAATCTAGATGATGCATCACTTGTCAAGGCATGGCAGCAAAGCATTGCCAGGACTAGATTGTTTTTCAAGCTCATGGAGGAATGCTTACTTCTATTTGAGGTTAGACTTGATGCAGTAATTTGTCATTGATCTGGATCGTTTGATTTATTGGCTTTTATTTATTTATTTTGATGTTTCTTAACATTAACGCCATTAACTTGGACAAGATATCTTTGGCTTGTAATCTTGTTTTTATTAATTTGTTATAATTGTTTTGTTAATTGTCATGTTTTACAGCATAAAAAACCTGCTGATGGCATGTTACTTGGCTCCAGTTCTCGCAACCCTGTAGGGGAGGCTCCTGCTTCCCCCAAGTACTCTGATAGACTTTCTCCTGCAATCAACAATTATCTGTCTGAGGCCTCACGGCAGGAAGTCAGGGTCAGCCAACTGTTGCTTAGCTATTACTAGTATAATATTCTAGTATAATTTTCTGTTGCTTGTTATTGTTACTGTTTGATTTGCTTCCTAGATACAGGTGATTGCATTTTGTGCATCTTATGCCTTAAATTTTTGTGTGGCAGCCTCAGGGAACACCTGATAATGGATATTTATGGCAGAGAATAAATTCCCAGTTAAGCTCTCCTAGCCAGCCATATTCCTTGAGAGAAGCTCTAGCTCAAGCGCAGTCCTCTAGGATTGGCGCTTCCGCTCAAGCACTTCGAGAGTCTTTACACCCACTTTTGAGGCAGAAATTGGTACTCTTTTACTTTTTTTGTTCTAGTAATTGATGATAAGATGTTTTCTTCAGCAAAAGCAGAAGGATGTAGTGTTTTTCATCCAATTCTTGAATAATATAGATGAAAAAAACGGCGTTATAGTGCGCTATACAGTGGCACAAACCGCACACAATGCTACAGTATACAGTGGCAGCCGTAGCAGCCACAATTTGAAGCAGCATTCCGCAGCCATAACGGCACAATTTCCACCATAAAAGGGATGGAGAGAGGTTTTTTGATGTTAAGGGTATTATTAACTAATTATTTAATTTAAAGGGTAGAATGGACTCTTATACTTTTTTACTTCAGAACCCTATCTCCCGTACAATCTATTTACTTCAACTCTTGATCTGCAAAAGTGGCTCTGTTTCATCTCTCTTTCTCACCCATTTTTTGGCAAGCCAAGAAGGAATGGTTCCATCTGACTCTCTCATTTTGTGGCAAGTTAAGCCCAAAAACCGTATGCATTTGTTTCCTTCTCCAATACACCATCGGGTATTATTTATATTATGGATATATGATTAATCTGTTTTGATTTCTCTCTGTGCTAAACTTTTTGAATAAGTTAAATTAATAATTAATATATTATTATTTTATTATTTTATATGAAATAATTATATATTTTATATTTTTATATCACATAATTGAACTTCATTGTAGCGGCTATATTGCTACCCTCTATACCACTAGCATTTTTAGGCTTGATTACTGGCAGCCACCACCCGCGATTGATAACTATATTTAATATAAATTCATATTTTAAACTCCCATCTGTGGGCTTCAATTGTTGCTCGAATTTATGGGTAAAGGATTCTCAATCTCATGCCTTTGTGCACAATTCCTAAATTAATCTTCAGCTGTAATGGCTCCTTGAACTTGGATATATGTACTATTCATTTTAAATTTCTACTCATTGGTTTTGTGTGTTTTTACATTTGGTGGCTTACACATTCCTCTCTACTGTTCTTTTTGGTGTGGATGTTACACTGTATATTGCAGGAACTTTGGGAGGAAAATTTGAGTGCTTCTGTCAGTCTTCAGGTTTTGGAGGTGACTCAGAAATTCTCCATCATGGCAGCATCCCATAGCATTGCTACTGACTATGGAAAACTTGATTGCATCACTGCCGTATTCATGAGCTTTTTATCTAGAAATCAGCCACTGACTTTTTGGAAAGCATTTTTTCCTGTATTTAACAGTGTATTTGATTTACATGGGGCAACTCTGATGGCAAGGGAAAATGATCGTTTTCTAAAGCAAGTCACATTCCATCTCCTTCGGCTTGCAGTTTTCCGAAATGAAAATATCAGGAATAGGGCAGTTGTTGGGCTTCAAATTCTTGTGAGGGTATGTTTTGATCTATTTAAATTTTTAAAAGTAGTTACTCTGTTTGGTTTCATATCACGTTGATCTAAACCTTTTTTCTGGTTTCTCCAATTTGTGCAGAGCTCATTTCATTACTTTACGCAGACAGCAAGGTTGAGAGTCATGTTGATTATCACATTATCAGAGCTAATGTCTGATGTGCAAGTGACTCAAATGAGATCTGATGGAAGCCTAGAAGAGAGTGGTGAAGCACGGCGACTCAGAAAGTCTTTAGATGAAATGAAGGATGAAACTAAAAGTGCTTACCTGTTGAAGGAGTGTGGATTACCTGAGGGTGCTCTTGTGGCCATACCAGAAAAAATGACAGAGAATAGGTGGTCCTGGTCAGAGGTGAAATATCTCTCTGACAGTCTTCTTTTGGCCCTTGATGCTAGCTTGGAGCATGCGCTATTGGTAAGTTTTAATTAATTATGCATCATTTTAGGCTTTTATTGCTGAGAGATCAATTATACAGTCAACACAATTCACCCTGAACTGCATAGTTGGGCTAGATTGTATATAGTTGGCCAGTTGGGCTAGATTCACCATTTTAAATATCTAATCAGCTCTTTCTCTAATATGTATGGTATATTCATAGCATATTTTTTTCTTTTATAATAATGGAGGATGATTAATATAGCTTCCTTTTTCCTATATAAATGTTTATTTATCCCCCCCAATGGAAAATATGTAAATAATGGAAAAAGTAGTATTGGGAAATTGAAATATAAAAAAATCTTAATTCTAGCTTACTTGAATGTCCAAGTTTTTCTTTTTTCGATAAATAAATTGTTTTAAGTGTCCTTCTAACTAAAACGTTAGGGGAGTTGGTTCATCTGAAGTATGATTAATTGAAATGTGATGTATGATGGGCCCTTGAGCCCATTTATAAAAAGGTTTATCAAAGGAGAATGAAAGCCTAAGTGCTTGAGAAAAATAACAATGTGACAGTAAAGGAGGATGAAGGAGGGAAGTTAGTGTCAAAGAACCTTGGGATACACCACTCCAAAAGCTAGCTCAAAGGTGGGAGTGCCCAAGGCCTTATAAAGGCCACATTAGTTGCTCATACAACCAATGTGGGACTATATATCTCATCACGCCCCCTCACACGAGAGCCCACTGGACTTGAAGGGTGGGCAACATACGAGACCACCTACATGTGGCGGTGAGATTTCGAAGGCTCTGATACCATGTCAAAGAACCTTGGGATACACCTCCCCAAAAGCTAGCTCAAAGGGTGGGAGTGCCCAAGGCTTTATAAATGCCACATTAGTTGCTCATACAACCAATGTGGGACTATATATCTCAACAGTTAGTTATTTGAGAAGCCACGTGGCGTGCTATGAATGGATAAGAGGTAGTGGGGGAAAGCATGGGAGGTCGTTCCATGAATGAAGAAACAATATAAGGAAGTTAGGATCTAATAATGGGGTGTTAAGAATGCATTCTTCACATCTAATTGTTGCAAAGGCTAATCAAGATTGGCATCAAGTGATAGAAGAGCTCAGATAGTGTTCAGCTTGGCATCAGGGGCAAATGTCTCTTGATAGTCTATCCCATAAGTCTGAATGAATCCCTTAGCAACCAATCTGGCCTTATACTTGTTGATGTTGTTATCTGGATTAAACTTTATTGTGAACATCCACTAAGAACAGAATTAAAATATTTAGTACCATTGTCAATTCAAAGAATTTGGATAGAGGTCTGGAACTGAGTTTGAACCATAACTTGAAAGTTTTTAAAATTAGATGCAGTGGTGGATTTCAGTGGTTCAAGTCCGCTTATCTCCAACTTGTGTTATTCATGTTTAAACTAGTTTCAACAATACCATTGTGACTATTACAGATGTGCGGGGTCAGGTATTTCTTGGTCAGATTTATCCTTTAGAAAGTATACCCAACATACTCTAGAGTGATCATCTATGAAAGTTATAAACTAACAAGCAACCGAGATTTTTTTTTTCACTGCCTGGACCCCATATAAGTGTGAATCAAGGTAAATGGAGAAGAATCATGATGGACTCTAGTAGGATAAGAAAACTGACAAATATCATAAGAAAAAAAATTGATATTTTTATTGATAAATAAGTTTGGGAACAACTTCTGAAGATAAACAAAATTTGGATGTTCTAACTGACGATGCCACAACAAAACATCATTACAACATCAGACAAACTGTAAAGTGCCAATTCAACCGAAAAACTTAAGTTGTTGGGTGAGGCTACATTAATGTTTTTATATATCTCTAGCACGCCCCCTCACACGAGAGCTCACTTGGCATAAATGGTGGAAAATGCACAGGTCATCTACCTATGGTAAGAAATTCCACAACAGAAAGTGGGGGCGGACAGGATCGAACCCGGGACATGAGGCTCTGATACTATGTAAAGCGTCAATTCCACCCAAAAGCTTAAGCTGTTGGGTGAGGCTACATTAGTGGTTTTATATATTTCTAACACAAACATACCGAGTGGTTCATAAATTTTTTCTCCACTAGGATCCTTTTCAAAATAATAGAGCGCTTCTTCCTCTCTAGCACTGTCAATCATCAGCCTCGTGTCCTGTTGTAACACCCCCAAATTTTTAATTTATAATAACATAAAATTTCTAAAATCATAAATAACTGTGAAATTTAAATTAACCAAATTTCGGAAATGTTATCGCCGCACTTGTACCATGGACAAGTGCAAGGCTAAATTTATTACATTAAAATAAAACCAAAGACTAAAGTTTAATTAAAGGAAATATGTCTTATGCATTTATTAAATCTCATAAAATTTCTAAACTTAGGAACTAGCCATAAATATCTGAGTCGCTATCCTCACTGTCCACAGGTAGCCCCATCCTTTGCAACCTGTTTCACTGAAAATTTGCTCCCCCCGAAGGATCATTGCGGCCAAACAAACACAAACAGTCGGGAAAACTGGTAATCCCAATCCAATATACAAAAAATAAAATAAAAAAATATAACTCATAATAATCAAATCAAGTAATATAACTCAAAAATTCAAATCAATTATCAACTCGTTATTAATTATATTAATCTTTACTTAGTCCATTTAGTGCATTTAGTGGGAAGAGAACCATGGTAGACCTGGGAAACCCTGTTGCCAGTCTACCCCGTGACCCGGGAAACCCTGTTGCCAGCCACATATAATCAAAATTGGCCATATCAAAATATGAAATCCTAGTGTGCACACCTCTTCCCAATGTTGCTACTAGTACTCCGGGAAACCCTGTTGCCAAATACCACTTTGGGAAGAACGGAAAACATCATTGTCACATCATGTAATATCGAAGGCATAAAGCCCAAAGGTTGTGTTCATCACTTTTAGGAGGTACCATCCCAAAATCTATCTTCTCATTATTATTTATTACAACCACACATAATCAATGAAATTCAATCTTGTCACAATTCTTATAATTGAAAAATTTCCTCATATAGTTTTCATAATTTCCACATCAATTTTAATCAAGAGTATAATTTCCAAATTCAACTTTTCAAGAATATAATGATTTCCAAATCCATCATAATTTTCAAATCCATTATCCAAGTATATCATAATTTTCATTTTCAACATCTACCAAAGTAAAACCCAAATCCAATCATCATATCATAATTTTTCAAATCATAATTCAAATATTCACATCTATTAAAGTAAAGCCAAAATCCAATAATTAATCCAATTAATTTATAGAGGTTAAAATAATTTAATTTATATACCCTAAGGGGGTCACATATAATATATGAAAACATCCTAAAATTCCCCAAGGATTATTAAGATTACATTTAACAAATTTAATATAAAATTATCTTACGATCACCTAGAGGATTACGTATACCAAATTTCATCTAAAATTGATTTAAGATGCCCTAAGGATCAGGATTACATTAGACAAAAAAATTTATAAAAGTTAATCTATTATTTCTAAAGCATTAGGATTATACCCAACAAATTTCATATAAAACTAACCTAAGAGCACCTAGGGATTAGGATTACCTAGTCTCCTTGTTTGATGACTTCTAGGAGGAAAAGCGATTAGGATAGAAAAGCACAGTCGGTAGCCAGAAAAGTAATAACAAAATAAAAATTTGAAATAAGAAGAAAGAGAAAAAGAGGAGAAGATGGAGAAATGTTGAGGATTGAAAATGATTTGGTTTGGTTAGGTTAAACTCCTATTTATAGCTGAAGTTTTGTAACTGAGATGTTAATTATGGTAATATCAAAAGTCATCATACTTATTTCAATTATTGAAACTACAAGTAATATCAATGGTCATCATAATTACGTTAATTATCCTTAATATATTGTAACGGTCATATTTAAATGAAAATAACTATTCATATTACCAATTAAATGATAACCATTAACATTCAATGTCAACCAAATATATCAATGTTTATAACACCACTTTATGCTAAACCCAACATGTCTGACATGATATAATTATACACATAAGGATACACATTATTATTATTATTATTATTATTATTATTATTATTATTATTATTATTATTCTTGGGTTATCACACCTGTTCCTAGAAAACACAGGGTAATTCAGAGGTATGTTTGTTGATAGAGATGAGGTTACAACTTACAAGTAAGGGAGGAAACATGAAGGACTGAATTCAAAATAATGTGTTCAGAAATTTTAATGGATCCCTTTCCAGCAATAGGAGAGAAGTTGCCATCAGCTGGTCTTATTCGTGACTCTTGATAGTAAGGGGTATGAGAACAAAACAAGGTTACATTACCTGTCATATGATCAGAAGCCCCTAAATCAAGAATCCAACGACTACTATTATCAACATAGAACGTCGTACCTTGTTGGACCACAAAACTGGTGATTTGCAATGCTAAACTTTTTTCAAATGACGAAGTGTTGGGCACAGCGGAAGGGATAGGTGAAGCCATGAGAGATGACAAAGTTTACCAAAAACGTCGTCGGAAAAAAAAAAAGTCGCCAGAAAGTTTTTGCGATGGCGTCTGACGATGGTCACCGGTTGGGTTATGTTCAGAATTTGATTCTGCTCACTTTGGTGATTAGGCCTTCGAGATGAAGATTCCGGCAAAAAACAGCAATATGCTTGGGTTTTTTTGGTGAAGAACAATGGGGTTTTTCAAAGGAATTTCTAAATGGCTTGAGAACAAATTGTATGAGATTTGATGAACAGTGTCTCCGGCCTGAACAGTGCACGTATAGCTGGGACAGAACTAGAAAAATATGAAGAGTTTGTGAATTTTAAAGCTGTCCTAGGGTTTTTTTCCGGAAGTTGTTGGATAGTGTTTTATGATACTGGAACAATATTCCCTGCCTTGAGGATGGCTGATCTAGGGGAGGAATGAACCCGCTCTAATACCATATTGAAAAATGTAAAACAAAGGTTTTTTTGAAATTTGATACATTTGATTTACACTGACAGGGGTATTTATACAAGAGTAAATGAAAAAAAAATGGATAAGAATGACTCATCAATGAGTCATCAGCCCTATCCTATAAAGCAAATTCAAAATTCAAATTAAAGGAAAAAATCAATCTCTAATTAATAGGAAATAAAAGTTAATCCTGATCTTCTACAGGAGGTGACGTTGGAACTACAAGACTTAAGCATACAACAGGATTTCATCGTCTTCAATTTGGAGGGTGTGGATTTGTTACTAGGGTTCAAATGGTTGGAGGGGTTGGGCGAAATCCAAGCTAATTTTCGGGAATCATTGCTTTGGATACCTTGGCTAGGGAAGTAGGTGACCATTCATGGGGATCCCAAGTTGTCTTGTTGTAGAGTATCTCCGAAGGGGTTAAATAAGATGTGGCACAAAGAAATCGAGAAGTTTTATGTGGAGAAAGGCTTTTGTTCCTTAGATGATGGTGGATTGCAATTGGAAGCTTCTATCTTTGGATTACTTCAACAATATGAAGATATCTTCAAACCGCCCTCAAGTTTGTCTCCCCAATGGTCCTGTGACCATAAAATAATTCTGCAAGAAGGTGCTCCAATACCAAATATTTAGTAATGTTTTTTGGGTTAAGAAATGTGCCCTCCACCTTTCAAGCACACATGAACCAGTTTTTAAGCCTTATATATGGAAATTTGTGCCTTTTTTTTTACGTCATACTGGTGTATAGTACAATCTGGCTGAGCATGTGAATCACCTTCGGACAGTGTTAGACATATTGAGGCAGCATTAGCTGTCTACTAATTTCAAAAAATGCAGCTTTGCAAAGACTGAATTGGAATACTCAGCCATATCATCTCTAGAGAAGGGGTGAAGGCAGACCCCACAAGCTAGAAGTAGTGAGCAAATGGCCAATTCCGCATATTAAAGGAGTTAAGGGGTTTTCTGGGCCTCACAGGTTATTATAGGCTGTTCTTTAAGAATTATGGCCATATAGCACGACCCCTCACACAGTTGTTGAAGAAAGATTGTTTTGTTTGGGGGGAAGAACCTCAAAGAGCTTTTGATTCTTTAAAGGCTGAAAGGGTGTTACTGCCTACATTAGCTATGCCAAAGTTTGATGAAACGTTTGTGGTGGAAACGGACGCTTCCGGAGTAGGCATGGGGCTGTCTTAATGCGGCAAGGACATCCTAGTGCATTTCTAAGTAAAGCTTTTTCTGAAAAAGGCCAGGTCCTTTCTGTATATGAGAGGGAACTGAAGACCATTGTTTTTGCAATCCACAAATGGCGTCATTGAAGTACCTTATTGAACAACGTTTGATGGCTGAAGGGCAACAAAAATGGGTTGCAAAATTAATGGGTTTTGACTTTGAGATTCAAATCAAGCTTGGAACCGAGAATAAAGCTGCAGATGCACTTTCCAAGGTCATGGATTGTAAGGAATTGACTCTAATTTCCAGTCCTTATTTACTATTGTTATCTAAGGAGGTATTAAAGGATCCACCCACAAGATTATAACTGAGGTTCCGGTGGATAGGAATTCTCATCTGGGTATCAAGTGGTGAAGGGTTGCTTGTGGTACAAGAGCCGTTTGGTTATTCCGAAGACTTCTGGCTATATTCCTTGAATTATAGAGGAACTTCAGTCTTCTCCATGGGGGGAACATTCAGGGGAGCTGTGCACATGTAAGAGAGTGGCTGCTGTGTTTTTTTGGAAAGGCAGGAGGAAGGATATAGGGATGTTTGTGAAAAGTTGTGACATATGTCAGCAACAAAAATATGTGGACATATGTTTACTTCATCCGTCATCAATTCCAAAAAGGGTGTGGGAGGACCTCTCTATGGATTTTATTGGTGGACTTCCCAAATCACAAGGTGTGGACATAATTCTGGTCATAGTAGATCGCCTGACTAAATATGCACATTTTATAACATTAAAAGACCCTTTTGATGCACAAGACATTGCTGCTGTCTTTGTTAAAGAGGTCGTGTGTTTGCATGGGTTTCGCAAAACAATTCTATTGCATAGAGATTGTGTTTTCATGAGCAAATTTTGGGGTGAATTGTTCAGACTATCAGGCACAAAATTGAAGTTTAGTTTTGCATATCATCCCCAAACTCACGAGCAAACGAAAGTGGTCAATCGTACCTTGGAAACTTACTTGCAGTGTTTCATTAATGGTCATCCTCGTGGTTGGGCAAAGTGGATTCCTTGGGCTGAATTCTTGTTCAATTCCTCTTACAACAGGTCCATTCAAATGACACCTTTTCGAGCATTATATGGCCGAAACCCTCCCACTATTGTCAACTTCGATATAGGAGTCTCCTGTTGCAGCTGTAGACCAATGGTTGGCAGCTCGTGATGCTATCTTAGCTGACCCCAAAATGCATAAGATCAGCAACGGATGAAGAGTCAGACAGATAAAGGTAGGAGGGAGGTTGGATTTGAGGTGGGTCAAGAAGTTTATCTAAAAATCCAGCCTTATAAATTACGATCTTTGGCTCAGAGACTTAATCAGAAATTGAATTCAACCTTATAAATTACGTTCTTTGGTTCAGAAATTGAGTCCTAGATTTTGTGGGCCTTTTAAAATTAAGGCAAAGGTAGGGCCGGTGGCTTATCATTTAGAGCTTCTTTCATATTTAAAGGTGCACTCTATATTCAATGTTTCACAATTGAAGCTAGCTGTCCAGCCATCTGACGAAGTAGTAGATCGGCCTCACTATCTGAGCAACCAACTCCTTGGATCTTCAAACTCAGCCTTTTGCCATTTTAAAAACACGAAGATTGCTCAATGGGAGAATTGAAGTCTTAGTGCAGTGGGCAGAACTTCCAGACTGTGACGCTAGCTGGGAAGACCTTGCTGACTTTCAAGAGCAGTTTCCAACTTTTCCCCTTGGGGACAAGGTAAATCTTGATGGAGGGGGTATTGATGGGCCCTAAGCCCATTTAAAAAGGTTTATCAGAGGAGAAAGAAAGCCCAAGTGCTTGAGGAAAATAAAATGTGACAGTAGAGGAGGATGAAGGAGGGAAGTTAATTATTGGGGAAGCCACGTGGAATGCTATGAATGGAGAAGAGGTAGTGGGGGAAAGCATGGGAGGTCGTTACATGAATGAAGAAACAATATAAGGAAATTAGGATCTAATAATGGGATGTGAAGAAAATATTCCAAGTAAGGGGAGTGGAGGCTGTTGAGCATGGTGCTTAGTTGCTGGGTTTGAGACTATTTCCAGAAGATGGGTAGCCAATAGTCTATTGGAAGTCAGTAGCGTATTATTGTGATTTCTGAGTCATAGTTGTAATTGCTGTATTTTTCTTATTGAGACAATATTATATGTAAGGAGATGATTTCCAGTAATGGTGCTTTATTAATATTAGTTGTGTTCTGCATTTTGTTCTTTTGGGTACCAACAATGTATCAGTTGATAAACTATTTTCAACTTGGATAAGAAGAGGCTACAAATATTGTAATCCAATTAAGCCACAAAATGGATTTTTTTGGGTCCTTTAATTTTATTTTTTATTTTTTTTGTGGGGGGGAGTTGGGGGGGGGGGGGGGGGGGGGGGGGGGGGGGGGTGTTTATTCTGAATTCTGATGATGCCAACAAACCACACGAGACAGATTTACCTCCATTTTGGCAAATTTTTATTAACTTCAGAAATGATTTTATAACCTCAGGATTCCGATTTAATTGCTTCATCCTACTACAAATGGAGTAGGAGTAGATTCTGTTAGTATAAACTAAAGTTACTTGTCCCTCTTCCTTCCTTTTAGGTTTTCGTTGGCGGGGGGATTGCAAGAGAAATACAAAATCAGAAAAAACTAACTTACAAAACTAGTTAAGGCACATGCAAGCTAAGCTAACTCTCATTTATTTTCAATTTGATTTTTTTCCCCTCTCAAGATGGAGGTGGAATGAACCTCCTCTCCAATTTGTATGCTTATCTGTTCATGGCTTGATTCCGGATTTGAATACTAAGTTTAATCCCTTCGTTTCAGTCCCCTGTGATGACTATGGATAGATATGCTGCTGCCGAAAGCTTCTATAAATTGGCAATGGCATTTGCCCCAGTCCCTGATCTTCACATAATGTGGTTGCTTCATCTATGTGATGCACATCAGGAAATGCAGTCTTGGGCTGAAGCTGCTCAGTGTGCTGTTGCTGTTGCTGGTGTTGTAATGCAGGTAAGATGTGATTCATTTATCATACACAGTGCAACCTAAGAATTTTGTGACGCATAAATTATTGTGATGGGCATATTTACAGCTCAGAGGAATTTTTAATGTCAATGTGATCTATAAATATTCTTCTTTTTGTAGGCATATTGATCAGTGTAGTTATGATTTTCGAACATTGGTTGCTTCTTGGATATTTCTTTCTTTGATTGGACAAGCCGTGACCACACCAATTAGGCTTTAAATGTAGACAGATACAGGGTATGGTTACGATGTAAAGACAAAGTAGCAATGTCCTTGAATATTACTGTCCTTTGCCTCTATATTTCTACTTAAACAATTTTACCTATTTTTTAACATCAGAAGTTGTGGCTGAATGCTATTAGGAGGGAAATTAAGGAAAAGTGAACAGACAATTTATCTTATTCCTGCATTCTCCTTCGATGGCTAAGTTGCACTTCCCAACTGGTCAGCTCAAATTATCGTTATCTGAAAAATGAATATCCATTTTTCTCTTTTCTTTATTTTTTCAATTTGATATCTGATTATTGGCCCCTAAGATTCACTTGTTTTGCAAGCTTTAGCGTGTAAAAGAGATTAATTTTTTACCATTTTTAAATATCTCTAACATGTTTACTCCTGCAAAAAATCTGTTCAACTTGAACAAAATACACCAAGTAGATGTCTACCTGTATGTGTTAATATTAGATTTACTGATAAGAACTGGAGGAGGGAGGGTGGGACGATAAACATTAAAGTTTGAATTTAAACTTTAGTCCCTACATTTTCCATTCATTTTCAGTTTAGTCCCCCCATAGTTCTTTTCTTTTCAAATCAGTCCTTACTAAACATTTTCAGAATAGTACTTACCACATTTTCTGTTATAATGTCATCAATATACTCCCTACCTAAGGTTAAACTTTTGTTTGGACAGTGGTTCTCTTTAAGGTTTAACACAAATGATTTGTTGTGCATGTGTAGACCTTGTAAGGTCCGTTTCTCTAATGTTTTGAGTTGTGCTTCAAACGTTCTGAAACAAATGGTAACCTCTTTTAGCAATTTGAGGTAGCTTGGCAGCTTTGAAATAAATTGTTTGGAGATTGTTGGATATGTCCACCTAATTTGGAAGTCTTTTTCTCTACACGTTAGTAGTTAGTGGTTCTGGGAGTAGAAAGGAAAAATAAATGCTTTGGCATTTTGCTCTTATTGCTGGATTTTGGTGAATTTGACTGGAGAGTGATTCCTGAAGTTGTTTCAATAAATTTCATCATCCACACCTTGTATGGGGCACGGTGGTGGTCTTAGCTTCTTTGTGTTTTCTGCTCCTGGGTTTATATGGGTGTTACTAAGTTGGAAATGCAAAGAGATTGGGTTGACCTTTTTGAGCTGATGTATTTTTCTTTATTACTTTCTTTTCTTCCCTTGGAAGGATTCATGATCCTCCTGTTTTGTACTCTCTTGCCTCAATGATTTCTTCTTTCATTGTAAAAGTTAAAAGCCTAGGCTTGGATATCATATCCATGAACCTTATAGCTTAATTTATTACTTTAGTAGTTATTTGAAGCAATAGAGATTATTCATTACTTAGCATAGTCGAATCTGAAATGGTCGGGCTCCCTTCTTTAACTCTTAAACAATCTCTTTCAATATTATTTGTTTCTTTTACTAATAGCATCCTTTCCATTTTAGGATTCATTCTCTCATTTTTTTACTTTACGCCTGTGGGAGGAGGGGGAGGGGAGAGCCGAAAGCTTCCTCTGATTTATGTAGAAACACATTTTTTCCTGGGCTTACTTCATTGTTAAATTTGATGTAGGCCCTTGTTGCAAGAAATGATGGTGTTTGGAGCAAAGATCATGTTGCTGCTTTACGTAAGATTTGTCCAATGGTCAGTAGTGAGATCACGTCTGAAGCATCTGCTGCAGAGGTAGAGGGCTATGGTGCTTCAAAACTGACAGTTGACTCTGCCGTTAAATACCTGCAGCTTGCTAATAAGCTCTTCTCACAAGCTGAGCTGTTTCATTTCTGCGCAAGCATTCTGGAACTTGTAATCCCAGTTTACAAAAGCAGGAGGGCTTATGGACAGTTGGCCAAATGCCACACGTTACTTACCAATATCTATGAGTCAATACTTGAGCAGGAATCTAGTCCAATTCCTTTCACTGATGCAACATACTACAGGGTTGGGTTTTATGGTGATAGATTTGGGAAACTTGACAAAAAGGAGTATGTATACCGGGAGCCTCGTGATGTACGTCTCGGGGACATAATGGAAAAACTTAGTCACATATACGAGTCTAGAATGGATGGTAATCACACTTTGCATATTATTCCGGATTCTAGACAAGTGAAGGCAGAGGAGTTACAGCCTGGTGTCTGCTACCTGCAGATTACTGCTGTTGATCCAGTTATGGAAGATGAGGATTTAGGAAGTAGAAGAGAAAGAATTTTCTCTCTTTCTACTGGTAGCGTCCGTGCTCGTGTATTTGACCATTTCTTGTTTGATACCCCATTTACTAAAAATGGCAAGACTCAAGGTGGATTGGAAGATCAATGGAAGAGACGCACAGTACTTCAGACAGAGGGTTCATTTCCAGCTTTAGTAAATAGGCTATTAGTAATCAAATCTGAGTCCCTTGAATTCTCTCCTGTGGAAAATGCAATTGGAATGATTGAAACACGAACAGCTGCATTAAGAAATGAACTTGAAGAGCCTCGAAGTTCTGAGGGGGATCAACTTCCACGACTCCAGAGTCTACAAAGAATCCTCCAAGGCAGTGTTGCAGTACAAGTATGTTGTAGTATTGGTTCTTGATTTCTTATTATCCATCATATTTTAAATGCAATTTTTCCTGCTGCTTTCTCAGTCTCTTTCATTTTAATTTTGGTTGCAAGAAATTCAGTATTTCTTGAGACCCCATTTTTGGTTTCCCCTCTGATGGTGGGAGTTTGGGTGGTCACTAAACCCCCGATATGAATATTGCCTGCTTTACTTTCAGTTTCTCAATTCTGACAGCAAACTGCTTTTTGTGCAGGTGAATAGTGGAGTCTTAAGTGTTTGCACGGCCTTCTTGTCTGGGGAGCCTGCAACAAGGTTGCGATCGCAGGAACTGCAGCAACTAATAGCTGCTCTTCTTGAGTTCATGGCTGTTTGTAAACGTGCCATCCGAGTACATTTCAGATTGATTGGTGAGGAAGATCAGGATTTCCATACGCAACTTGTAAATGGATTCCAGTCTCTGACAGCAGAGTTGTCGCATTATATTCCTGCCATTCTCTCAGAGCTATGACACTGGCACAAGTATTTGCTTTTTAATATGTTCGATGTGCTCATATGCGAACAGTTTTTTTTTTTTTTTCCTTTTCTCTCAAACATGTGCAATCAAACATGAATCAGCCTATTTGTGTATCATCTTGTCTCCACTTTCCCCTTTTTTGTTTGTGGTGCGGGAAATTATGTCTTATTTCTGTTTACTATCTTATTGTTTAAAGTGGTTTTAGCCATACAATTATTGTGCACTACATGTGTAAATCTTAGAGCAAAAGTTGCATGGAGAATGGAAGTGAGAATTGAATAAAATGCATGAAGGAGCTATTGGTAATCAGGGGAATGATTATAAATTTAAATGTAAGTCTTATGTTCTTGTAATTGGACAATTTTAAATGGACATTAAAAAGGGTCAATGGGCTGAGTAATGGGCAACCTCTTAGTATGTGTGGATTTATATAGTAACAAAAATTTCAATCAATATTTTCGTTACAAGGATACTAACTACAATTATCCGTCAGTGTAAAGCGGATTGAACCACTCGTTATATTTGTCCTAGATAATAATTGGTTATCCAATTCATAAATGGAGTGACACTTTCTTTGAATTGAATTTTTTTCCTTCAGTGTCAACCAAATACGATGAAAGACTAGCTGGGAGGTTACATTTACTTGAGTTTATAATTTGCGTCTCAGTTCTCAGCAACTCAATTTTTATTTTTTATTTTTTTGGTACATCTCTAAGAAACCCATTTCGTGTTCACACTTCACATGTCAAAATTATAATTCAATACTCAACTTCTATTTTAAATAAGGTAACGATTATCTAAAGAAGACCATGCTCAATCAACATATATACAGCCGTAGGTATCCTTCATTTTATAACTTTTAGTCTTTTTTAGGTGCTGCTTTAAATTGTCAAAGTTTGTGAACGACTACGTCGTCTCTTCAAAAATTACTGTATTGATATTTATCACATTAACTCGATGAGTATTTCGTTTGTTTGTGTTAAATTGATTTTCCAAACAACCTCAAACTTTTAAGATGTGACTTTAGCTGGCCTTCTTGTGAATATTGTAAATAGAGTAGTTTACCACGAGAGATGAGAGAAATTCTATTGCGTAATTTAGACACATGGATTTTAAAGCATGGCGCAGTATACAAAAGCTAATGAGAAAAACCCTATTCTTAACTCATCTCTTCGTGGATCCACTTTCCATTAATGAAAATATTTCTCTCCTCCTAGTTTTTGGACTCTTGTTACGTTTTTCTCCGGCAACTATCCTTGTAAGTTTCTGATCACTGTCATTTTTTCAAAGCTTTTTGGTCATCTTTCCCACAATTTTGCGCATTCTTGTAACACCTCGTTCCTGACCAGCATATTAACACACATGATATTACGCATAGTTATAATCACGGCAATTGAATTAGAAATACGGTAAAACTTTTTCTTTTATAAACGACGTTTTCATTTAAAACAACCGTATTTAGAAACAATTCTCAAAACATGATCATAACCAAAATCACTTGCTGAATATAAATTTCTACTGCTTAAATATCATACAAAACATATACAAAGATTGTTAAGTGGTTCCTATATACCAACCAAGCTACAATACGCATTGTATCAACTTGATAGAATTTCAAACTAGACACTCCAAGCTTTCCAACAAGGTAACATAAGCTTAATTTGGACTTCTACAACTCCAGATATATTTACCGTAAGTTAACTGCTCAAACCTGTCAATAGCGAGTCTGCACTATTTTACAGTGTTCCAAATTGCAGCAAAAGCACTTATCTATTTTCTCTCAATTTTGGATATGTTATAGTACACCTATATCTTCAATTTTACATATTATAAGCCTTGTTTCGACAAGACACGAAGGAGTTATGGATTTTCTAAGTTAATCAACTCCTGTCGTCAATTCCACTGCAACCTGGGCAGCGAATATAAACAGCAGCCTACACCATAATTTCTGTTTTTACTGTCCCATATTTTAGGACATTACAGCTCACATCTTAAGCTTCACAACGACAGCTCACACGACTCATTTGACAAAGAATTGAGTGAGATATGACTTGTAATAGCCTGTTGTACACCGGTATTGTTAACATTAATTATGATATTAAGCTCAGTTGCAATCACAGCAATTCATTTATAAAAATACGAATAAACTTTTTCCGATTATTACGCGAGTAGTTGAAAACATAAAAAGCGTAATAATTAAAAGTTGTGACCGTAACCGTAACTCTTGCGGAATACTTATCTATACTGTTTTAATAGTTTATTTTAATTATAATAAGACACTAAGGGGTTCCCATAAACCCACTTAGCCAATTTCACACTTTTGCGTTTTCTACACATCCGAACAGGATTCGTTCTCTAAATTAATGCAGACGCACAGTAAAAATTCAGTCCCTCATATCTTGCTATCTTTCTTCCTTACTTAATTATCTTTCTATAAAGCTATCACATGCTTGGTTTCGAGCTCGGTTGCTCCGGTTATCGCCGTTTGAAGTTGGACAAGCAAAACTGCCAACCAACCCCAAAACAGCTCCAAACGTCCCTCACTCCTTGAATTTCTGCACCTAATCCACTCATCCATTTGCTCTCAAATTTTTATACCATAAACTAGACACCTCAATCTTCGATTTGATATATCATACACTTAATTTTACTAAGAAAAGAAGCGGGAATAATTTTTCCAAAACGGTCCAGAACAGCTTCCAGGTACAGGGCCAAAACAGGGCAGCAACTTCCCTGGCCTGCACAGGGCTGCGCACCACACTAAAATTCCAAGATTTTGACACAATGTAAGGGACATCACAAGCTTCAAAATGTCGTATGGCACGTCCCTCTCGGACCTCTATGGAGGGAGATATGCTCTCCCGAAGTTCACCTAAAACCTGCCAATTTTACAGAAATTTCGCCAGAGTTTCCTTTGTTTTTCCTAAAATCCCCAAATTTGCATAAGCACAATCTAACCTCAAATGTACCTAATAATCCAATGGGTGGCACACACAAGGACCAGCAATGCCTTGGGGCTCTTACAACCCAATACTGTTCATATTTATTTTACAACACAACTTACTTTAAATTCTTAAATGGTTTCAATCACCAACTTCAATTTCATGCATAATTTCATCATACAATTAATCATAAACTTAAAATAGGCCTAAAGCCCTTCCATCATAATGGTTCATGCATCAAAGGTACAATTACAATACTTACTTACAATTTACAACTTACAACTTCACTTTAAATTACAATCCTCCAAATATTAAGCTTGGTAGAGTAGGACCTGTTGCCTACCGGTTTGCCTTGCCTCCGAACTTGGACAACATCCACGACGTGTTTCACGTGTCTCAGCTTCGGAAGTACAGAGTGGATCCTTCGCACGTGGTGCAACCGGATGATGTGGAGGTTCGGGAGAACCTAAAGACTCCCGTCAGACCACTCAAGATTCTCGATCGTGGTGAGAAGCAGCTGAGGAGTAAGACTATTCCGATGGTCAAAGTGCAGTTGACTAGACGTACTCCTGAGGAGTGCACTTGGGAGCGAGAGGACGAGCTTCTCCGGCGGTACCCCGAGTTTCGAGACAGGTATGTTTCTGATTTTGAGGACAAAATCCTTAAAAATGTGGGGTGAATGTAAGAACCTGCACCGCTAATTAAGGAGATAAATTAATTAAATGTGAGAATTAGGAAATAATTTCATAATTGACCCTAATAATTATTATGAGGCTTTAATAATTGTAGTAAGTGAGTAATAATGCTGAAAGTCGCTTTTCGGACGAAAAGTGCAAATACCGGTTCTGCTACCCGGTATAAATGCGTACCAGTGAAGTTCCCCGTAAATTTATAATAAGGGCATGAATATTCCTAGAATATTATGTAGGACTAGTAAAATAAGTTTCAGGTCAAAATAATGATAACTGGTGCCAGAACTGATATTGGCTATGGAAAAGTGCGTACCGGATAGGTGCTCCGAAAAATAAAATAAAAATATGATAAATCTTAGAAAAATGAGTAGGATCGGATTCCGAAGTTTGGTATCAAAATGCTAAGCGTAGCATTTAGCGCTAACACAGAGCGATTAAAACTTAAATGGCTATATATAGGCCATGGCACATGATCCTAGGTCTTTTCCTAGTGCCTTCTTGTTAGAACTTGCAGCTGGTCAACCTCCATTGTTCCTTGCCTTCTGTTCTTCATTTTTGAACCAAGGAACCACCTTTCTCCATAAAACCTTGACCAAAACACCATTGTTGAGTGAGAGTTTGTCTTGTGAGGGTGTTGGGTGCTCCATTTTCTTGAGTGAGCTTCTGAGTTAAGGTGTTGTAGGGGCTGACTTGTTGGTTTGGATTGTGGGAGCCTTTGTCTTTTCATTTTGAGGTCAAATGAGTGATCTTTGTAGAGAAAGAACTCATCTTTGTGTGCCATTTTCGTGCACCTTCAAAGTCAAAATCTGTGGAGCTGGTTGTGAGCTCCAAGAGCATCCATTATTTCTGTTTTGAATCCTTAGGTAAGTTCCCTCACTTGATCATGAGTTTTTGTGGCTTAAAGATGATGTCTTGGTATGTTAATGGGTTTAACAAGTAACCAACCAGTATATGAACATAAATGGACTTAAAAATGCATGTTTGGACATTGGAATGATTAAAAATGGAACCTTGGAAGTGATACTTCGCGAAATGCAGAAACTGCATTCTGTCGCAAAATATCCGGATATTTGGTTGGAAATATCCTGATATTGATATCCGGATATGGGGTCTTGTGATATCTGGATATGCCCACGACAAATATCCGAATATTCTGGGTTTTCGATGAACAATAAGGTACTGTTCATACAGATTTGAGTTATGGGTTTGTGGACCATATTTTGATGAAGTTGAACTTCTGTAAATACTTAACTAAGCCAGAATCAAGGGATTAAGGGCTTGTGGCTTTGTGGGAAGCCGTAAGACATAAATCATAAAGGAAAACGTAGTCTTTATGTTTATGCGTATGAACTATGATTACTGATATAATTATTAGTCCAAACAGATTGTGATTGTATTGTTTGTGGACGTTGAGCTGTGTGGACTCTTGGCATTGGATTGTTAGCTTGCAAGGTAAGCTTTCGTGTCCTCGGTTTAGCCATTGATTGGTTCCACCATTTCCCATGGGGGGATGGTTTATATGCATGATGTGTTTTCATGTATTGTTTATGAAATCCTAATGAGCTGTTAAGTGCAATCTCTTATAATATGTATGTGGTGTTACGCCACAGGAGGCCAAGGGGTGGTCTTGTGGGCGAGTACAACAATGGCTAGTACTGTGTGGGTTTAGATGGATTCCTGCACTTCTCTGATCAGTAGAATTGTTATAACACACATGACATGATTATCTGCTGCATTGCACTATTTTGGAACTTATATTGAATAAATCCTTTTGAACTTATATTGCACATGTAAGTGAGCTTGGGGTGGAAGATCATTGAGGACCCCTTATCTTACTGAGATTTCTTGTTTAGAGATCTCACCCCACGTTTGATAATGACGTCATAATTGAAAAGAAAAAGATATTCCGCAAATTTTAATTAAGCGTGGCTTAATACGATGACATGTTAACAAACCGGGTTAACACAGGGTGTTACATATTTCAGTTAGTTGTTGAATTGCAATTACATACAGGCAATGTTTTGAAAGATGATTTAATATTGAACTTGGCTAATGATAATGATGTCATAATTGAAAAGAAAAAGTTATTCCGCATTTTTAATTAAGAGCTGCTTAATACGATGACATGATAACAAATCGGGTATACACGGGGTGTTACACCCACCAGCTTCTGTCTAGTTCGTCCTCGAACCACACCGTACTGGAAGAGAGGCCCTGCTCTGATACCACTTGTAATGCCCGGCCGCCTCAAGAATCAACGACTATCCCCACTTTTTAACACGAGACTTTTTAGTGTGTTTTTTTCCTCACTTGCACACTTCCTTGGAAAACTTCTTAGGAGGTCACCCATCCCATGGATTGTCCAAGTCAAGCACACTTAACCGTTGAGTTCTTCCGTTTCGAGGTACCGAAAAACATATGCATCTTGTTAGTATAGGTAGTACCAATCAATTCTTATAAGCTATCCCAAATTATGCAGTCTCATACCTGCATAGTCTTTGGAATCCCTCTCTTTCGGGTGCCGATTTCATTCATTCATGCATGTAACCCCCGCTGGAAGCCTGTCAGGAGTCGCTCCTTGCCCGTGCCTCTTTGCACCAGCGATCACTCCCCGCCCTCGTCAGCGCTCAGGATGTTACACCTTTAAGCCAAAGAAAGATGATGGAGAATTGGCCAAAATGGGCACCAGAAAACACATTCAAACAAGCTTTTCGATAAGAACAAAGTAGATGGCTAAGTTCACAAGCTCACAAGCTACAATTTTCATGCGAAAATCATGTTCTAAAAGTGTTTAGTTTTCAAGATACGAGCTTTCCTTTCTTCAAGACATATGTTCGGCCAAGAAGACAAGGAGAGGAAGAGAAAGTGTGCATGAGACAAGGAAAGAAAGAGGAAGCTGAATATGTTTAGAAAAAGTCACAAAGTTACTTAACTTAGTTGTTAAGTTTGCTAACTTTTTCACCAAGCTTTTTACTAATCAACATTAACTTACACATCATCGGTCCATTTTCCTTCTTCATTCCACATAGACACACGGCTGCACACGGGGAAAAAGAAGAGAGAAAACCGACTTACATAGTGAAAAAATCAAACAAAGTTACTTAATCAGCAAGTTTACTTGATCCTTTGTCTTTTGGACCTTAAAACCAATACCATTGATTTATGGGAAAAAAGTATCTAATGTTACTTTAGACAACTTTGTCTAATGTTCATCCAAACGACGTCGTTTTGGGGTTGAAAAATTTAAAAATTAGAATGATAAAGACTATTATAACCCTGAAATAAATTAAAATTACAAAAATACCATGATTTCCGTCCCAAAACGACGTCGTTTCGATGAACATTAGATAAAGTTATCTAAAATAACTTTAGAAAAAAAACAAACCCTTTATTTATATTACTCAAGATTTTGACTTAATTATATGAATAATCTAATCATAATTACATCAATCTAAAACCACTTTATGTGGATTATTTGCAAATTAGTACCTAAACTTTCACATAATTATACTTTAACCCACAAACTTTTCAAATAATACCATTAGGGTCCTAATTAACATATCTGACATAAATTATATCATCATACTTCTTATCATGTCAATCAGATGATTTGCTCAACAAAACAAGCATCATAAACTTACTCGTCTCAAAACATGCCAAACAAATCGTCATATAACATCTAGACTTACTAGGGAAGGTCATTATAATAGTCACTAGATATGTTGTGTATATGTTGAATTACCAAACACTTGACAATACATTGTCTTATAAAATATATTATGTTATACAATACCATGTCAAATGTTGGATAATATTAAAATTTAACCAGGTCTTATATAATTAGTCAATCATGCCTTATACTATAGGATGTTATACTATTAAGTCTTATCCTATATATACTAGACATGCCTAGAAGAAATGTTTAGCAAGTGTAATTAGATAAAATAAAATTCATGTAATTATCATTTTAATAATACTAAAATGAGAAATATATCAAATGTTAAAAGTTAATACTTATAATTTTTAATTATTTCTTCTATTTTTTTCTTTTTGCCAAACTAAAAGTCAATTTTAGCACTAAAGTTTTTAGCCCTATAATAAAACTTTTAGTAAAAGATATTTTCTTTTGCATAAAAATTATTAATATTTTAGTTCGTAATTAAGAAATCTAAATACACATATTTTATATTAAAGGGTAATATTTTTCTTATGTTACATAATAAAAATATTATCTTCTATAGTTACATTTTTTAAATAGTTCCATAATTTTTTCTTTTTTTTTCTGCGGCTCTTCTCTCTTTTATTTATTGTTTGGATAAGAGAAAATATTAGTATAATGTAATATAAGGAAAATATTACTCTATATTAAATATAGGAAATGACATGCATATGGATAAACTTAGGATTTTATAAGAATTATGTTATAGAAAAAGTGATTGTGTAATGTTATAGTGATTCATTTTGCGTGCATTAATTTTTTTTTTTTTGCTTTAGAAAATGTGGGCGTCACAAAATATTATGTGTAGAAAATTATTGGTGTCATGCGACACTATAGATGTAAACCCCATAAACCTATTAAACCCCAAAATCCCAATTATCAATAAAAATAAAGAAGCTGAACTACCTACTGTCTGTAGGAGTTCAAAGCGCGCCTATTTTCATTCCACTCCCAACTCTGAAACCCACCAATGGACCTCATCGTTCCATACAGGCCAAACCCTCTTATTGTTTCATCATCACCACTCACCCCAACTTCTCAGAATCCTTATTTTTTCACATTAACAGCTCCACACAGGAGCAGAAGGCTCAAGTTTCAAGCTTCAGCCACCGCAGACCCAGATGCCGCTGATGGGTCTTCTTGGTCCCGATCGTTGCGGCACGGTTCGAGACGGTTTTGGGTGAGATTTGGGGAGATGGTGAAGAAGGAGACGGGTCTTGACTTGGAAGATGGTAGTGTGAAGGTGGGTGCGTTTGTGGGTGGGGTCAGGGATGGTGTGAAGACTAGTAGAGATGAATTGGGAAGGTTCGGGACTCATTGGGTATCCCAGTTTGTGGATTGGAACAGTTGGGAACGTTGGAAGGTAACTCATTCAATTTGCTATACTGGGATTTTTGCTGCTAATTTCATTTCTAGTGAAAAAGAAAATGTTCTTTGGGATTGGATGGAAAAGTAGAAGTGTTTATATGTAGGGTTTGCTCTATGACTGATTGTGATATTTTCAGTGAAGTGAGTGTTTTTTCCTGCTTTGTAAGGGTGGGAATGTTAAGTTTTCCTTTTTATAGTTGTGGGGTTGTTGAGTGAGAGCAAAAACTAATTTCCACAATCAAGTGCAACATAAGAGTGACTGGCCAAAATTTTGTGGCAGTGCCTGCATTTCAAAGGCATCTCTTTTCCTTTACATACTTGATAGGATAGGATAGGACAGAATTGTGTTTATGGTCTGTCTCTACTTTTCTACTCACGGTTGATTTTCAAGCATTTCATAAGCGTGTGCAGTTTATGCTATATTCTGCAGATATGTAATACAAATTTATTCTCACAAGATTGTGTTTGTTTGATCAATTGCTTGAGGTTAATAACTATTTGGCATTTATGTAATTTTTATCTCCTAGAACCATTTGCATTCTGCTAAACATTTTGATTGAAAGGGATGTAATGTCAACTTTTGGACCAGCATGGCAAAAGTGGACTGATTGCTTTGTCCATACAATTGGCTTCGGTTATTTATTATTATTATTATTATTATTATAATAGTTAAATATAAAGAATACGTGAAAAGTATATTGAATGAATAATTACAACACAAGAGCTCTCTATATATAGAGACTCGTAAAAACTAAAGAGCTAAGTTTACCCGATGTGGGACTATCTAATATATACTGAACAATTATATGCGATGTGAGACTATCTAATATATAACAAATATTCTAACACTCCCCCTCAAGCTGGAGCATATATATTGTAAGCACCCAACTTGCCACAAATATATTCAACCCGAGGTCCCCTAAGAGCTTTAGTGAAGACATCCGCGAGTTGATTACTGGAGTTGACAAATGCCGTTTTAATTTCTCCTGACTGAATCTTTTCTCGAATGAAGTGACAATCGATCTCTATATGTTTGGTTCTCTCATGAAATACCGGATTAGAGAATATATGTAGTGCAGCTTGATTCTCACAGATGAGAGTCATGGGTTGTTTCTGTTCACAAAGATGGAGCTCCCGAATTAACTGCTTCAACCAGATTAGCTCACAAGTAGCAACTCCCATTGCACGATATTCGGCCTCTGCACTAGATCAGGCAACAACAGTTTGTTTCTTACTTTTCCAAGAAATCAGGTTTCCTCCAAAGAAAACACAATAGCCTGAAGTAGAGCGCCTATCCGAGGGTGATCCTGCCCAATCAGCATATGAATAACCACAAATTTCTGTATTTCCCTGATCTGAATATAATAAACATTTCCCTGGTGCTCCTTTGATGTAATGAAGAATTCTAACAGCAACGTCCCAATGAGAATCACATGGAGAATCAAGAAACTGACTAGCAACAGTAAACAACAAAAGAAATGTCCGGTCTGGTTACAGTGAGATAATTGAGCTTCCCAATTAACCTTCGATAACGTCCAGGATCAGATAATGGCTCCCCCTGTCCGGGCAACAACTTGACATTGGGATCCATGAGTGTATCAACTGGTTTACATCCCAAAATTCCAGTCTCTTCTAGGATATCCAAGGCATATTTTCTTTGACAGATAGAAATGTCCTTTCTAGATTGCGCCACCTCAATTCCCAAGAAGTAACGCAGCTTCCCAAGATCTTTTGTTTGAAATTGACTGAATAAATGCTGTTTTAACTGATGAATTCCTTCTTGATCACTTCCGGTGAGAATGATGTCATCAACATAGACTAACAAATAAATGCATTTGTTAGGAGATGTGATCCTATAAAATACAGAATGGTCAGCTCTACTCCGGATTAAGCCAAACGCCTGAACAGCATAACTGAAATGACTGAACCATGCCCGAGGAGATTGTTTGAGACCATATAATGATTTGCGAAGACGACACACTTTCCCAGACTCCTCCTGAGCAACAAAACCAGGTGGTTGCTCCATGTAAACTTCTTGTAAATCACCATGAAGAAAAGCATTTTTGATATCAAGTTGTAGGAGTGGCCAGTGGCGAACAGCAGCAAGGGCAAGAAATAAGCGAACCGATGCCATTTTAGCAACAGGAGAGAATGTGTCGCTATAATCAAGACCAAAGATTTGAGTAAAACCTTTTGCAACTAAACGTGCCTTGAGACGATCAATATGACCATCAGGTCCAACTTTCACAGTAAAAACCCAGCGACAACCCACTATAGACTTCTCTGGGGGAGCAGAAACAAGGTCCCAAGTGCCATTGGTATAAAGTGCGGTCATCTCATCTAGCATCGCTTGGCGCCACCCTGGATGAGAAAGTGCTTCACCTGTGGTTTTAGGAATAGAAACAAAAGAAAGACTAGAAACAAAGGTGAAATGGGGAGGAGAAAGACGGTCATAGCTCAAAAAGGTATAAAGAGGATAAGGATTACGAGTAGTACGTGTACTTTTTCTTTGAGCAACAGGAAGAGCCTCTGGTGAAGGATCCGGAGGGGAAGAATCAACTGCAGGGGGCAATGAGTCAGCAGGGATCGAGTTAACAGGAGGCGGCACAGTCTTACGACGTTGATAAGTGAGAAGTGGACGTTCCTCAGGTAGTGAAGCAATATGTTGCTTATCTGGAATAGAAGTACCTGCAGCTGGCAAAGACAAGTCTAGAAAGGGAACAGGAAGAACATGATCAACTTGTGATAATGAAGACGGGTTAGAATTAAAGGGTTGTTAATCAAGAAAGGTGACATCAGCAGAAACTAAGTAACGCTTGAGATCGGGAGAGTAACAACGATACCCCTTTTGAAGACGAGAATAACCAAGAAAAATGCATTTAAAAGCTTTGGATGTTAACTTGTCTTTACCAGGAGTAAGATCATGAACAAAACAGGTACAACCAAAGACATGTGGGGAGAGAGGATAAAGAGGAACATCGGGAAACAATAAGGTATAAGGAATGTCATTATTAAGCACCGATGAAGGCATGCGGTTGATGAGAAAGCAGGAAGCAAGTACTGCATCGGCCCAGAAGTGAAGAGGAACATGCATGTGGATAAGAAGAGTTCTTGCAATCTCAATGAGATGTCTATTCTTTCGTTCAGCTACTCCATTTTGTCGTGGAGTGTGAGGACAAGTGGTTTGGTGTAAAGTACCCTTTGTGGCTAAGAAATTAGAAAAGTCAACAGAAACATATTCCTTAGCATTATCACTTCGTAAAATACGAATAGAAGCACCAAATTGAGTATGGATTTCAGCAGAGAACTTTTGATAAATAGAAAATAACTCAGAACGGTTTTTCATTAAATAAATCCAAGTACAACGGGAAAAATCATCAATAAAAGTAACGAAATACCGAAATCCTAAAACAGACACACTACGACTAGGACCCCGAATATCTGAATGAATAATAGAAAAAGGAGCATCAGCTCGTTTATTGACTCGATTAGCAAAGGAAGAGTGTATGTGCTTTCCTTGCTAACATGACTGACAATCTAAAGTCTGAAGACCAGATAAAAGAGGAACCATCTTTTATAATTTTGAAAGACTAGGATGCCCAAGACGACTGTGGATGAGTTGTGGAGATTCTGTGATAGAACAAGCGACTGAAGGTCTCGGTACAATCAGGTAGAACAGACCCCGTGACTCACGGCCCACTCCAATCGTCTTCCCCGTACCTGGGTCCTGCACAGAAACAGAATGATTTGAGAAGGTGACAATACAGTTAGGAGAACTAATCAATTTACTAACAGATATTAAATTATAAGGGATGTGAGGAATGTATTAGACAAATGTTAAGGTCAATGAGGAGGTTGGACAGATTTGTCCAATCCCATGAACGGGAGCCTTAGTTCTATCAACAAGAGTAAAGGAGGGTAATTTATCAGAATAAGTAAGAGATGAAAAGAGTTCCTTATTACCACAGAGATGATCAGTAGCACCTGAGTCAAATATCCAAGGACCAAGTGATGTAGAATGAGAAACACAAGCAACAGGATTACCAGTTTACACAAGCAACAGGATTACCAGTTTCTGAAGTCTGAGATTGAGGAGAGGCTTCTCTCCTGAGAAGGTTCTGGAATGCTGCATAGTCATCAGAGGATAGAGAGACTGTACCATTTGAAGTAGTATCTGATTGAGCTATATTAGCAGCAAAAGAAGGTCGCAGATGAGGATACTTTGTGTAGCAGCGTTCCTAATAATGACCAAGTTGCTGACAGTAATGACAACGAGGTCGCTGACCACGTCCTCCTGGGCCACGGCCTCCTGGGCCTCTACCACGACCACGTCCACCTCCAATATTCCCGCGAAAGTCATTACGGGAAACTAGAACAGTAGGACCAACAGCGGAAGATGATGCAGGAGCAGATTTCTTATTCAAATTCAGAAGACGCTGATATGTCATGGATAGATCAGGCTCCCCACTCGTCAAAATAGTATCACGGACATTATCATATTCTTCGGGAAGGCCAGAAAGTGTGGCAACCATAAAGAGACGTTCTACCTATTTTCGATATGCAGTAGCATCAGTAGGATAAGGCAGCATATCCAAATATGCCTGCATCAAAGATCGACTCTTGCCAACATATGTCTCCATCTGAATGTCGGATGATTTGCTTAATTCCATAAACTGAGAGATGATGAAATAGAGTTGCTGAACATCATTAGTGTAGAGGTTCTTTGCTTCCTCCCATACTTCAGTGCAAGTTTTAAATGAATAAAAGATATCCAAGACGATTGGATCAATAGATTGTGCCAGAGGATACTCAGAAGCTGGTTGTCAATCTTCTCCCAATCAGATTTGTCCTCTTTAGAGACATCAGTAGATTTAGTTGTGAGATGGTTCCCATATCCTTGTCCAAAGAACCAAACTCGAACAGAGGTGGCCCAATTTTTGTAATTAACAGATCCCTTCAATTTTGAAGAGGTAATGGACCCCACATTGGTAGAGATGATATTGAGAGAATTTTTCATAGGAGGAGATGGAGAATTGACCTCTGAATGAACAGAAGAATTCGTTGCCATAGGACAAAATCACAAAGATATTAACCGAATAAATTGAAACGAACCTGATCACCAATCAAGAAGCGGTGCGCACCAAAAAAATTAGACCCACAAAGAAACAACCACAGATCCAGGAAGGGGAGGAGGAGACGAGCTTCTCTGTCCAAGATCGTCCGGAAAAAGTCGCCGGAACCGTGCTCACGCTCCGGCAGAAGGTGGCGCGTGAAGCCCACGCGCAGAGGAGACAGGCGGCGCATGGGAGCGCCTGCCAACTCCGATAATGGCCGGACCGCCGCAGAAATGGTCGCCGGAAGGAGAGGGTGTTGATCGCGTGGTGTCCGGACTGAAAACTTGCCGGAAAAGTGCTCTGGTGGCCTGGACAGTGGCTGACGGTGGCTGACGGAGGTGTGGACGCGTGCAGAAGGTGCTTGGAGGGGATTACCGTCCTTGATGGCTTGCCGGAAGGTCGCACGACAAAGAAAAGATGACTCCTAGGCGGAAGCTAGGGTTCCCAGAACAAAAGAACAGCTCTGGTACCAAGTTAAATATAAAGAATACATGAAAAATATATTGAATGAATAATTACAACACAAGAGCTCTCTCTATATATAGACTTGTAAAAACTAAAGATCTAAGTTTACCCGATGTGAGACTATCTAATATATACTGAACAATTATATACGATGTGAGACTATCTAATATATATCAAATATTCTAACAATTATTATTATTATTAGTCTGTATTGCTTTTTTTTAATAAATGTAAACTAAAGCAATGTTGCCTGTTTTTGTTCCAGAATCTCAAGAACTGGGAACCTAAGAGAATTGGTGCATTAGTTCTTTATATCTTTGTTTTGGCATTTGCTTGTAGAGGAGTGTATGTAGCAATTCAAGCACCTTACATAAATCGCCAGAGAAAAGAATTGACAGAAGCTTACATGGAGGCGTTAATTCCTGAGCCTTCCCCCAGTAACATTAGAAGGTAAAAGTCAATCCTTATTTATTCACATATGTTTTTAAGACATGCACTCTTGCTATATATAATTTTGGCATATCTAATTGTTATTATCATAATTCTCTTAGAAATCAAATTGATGATTTCTCAAATTTCAATTCTTCAAAATGTATCTTTCACTAGTTTCCTACTAAGATTTTAATCAAATTGATTGAAAAAGAATTCCTATCCTGTTAAAAATTAGACAACTCATTCATCAAAACAAGTCAATGATAGAAACTGAATCCTGTACCTATACACTGGCATACTGAACTACATGATGGCTTCTTGATTTGACCAATACATGTTTGACGGTGTATGTTCCATAACCTTGGCCTTGGACTATCAAAGAGGACGTATGTAACATTTATAATCAGCTACGAATTATGATGCCTCGTGTGTTGTTTCAAATTGAGGACCAGACTTGATTTATAATGGTGTTGGTATCATCTCACAATTGAAGAGTGATCTTTACTCCGAAAAAATAATCCGCAATGTAACTGCAGTGACTGGATCAGCCGCAATGTTGCAGCTTTTGTTTAAAAATTAGATTTCATGGCTGAAAACGTCAAAAAATATCACGGCCACATCAATTGCAACCTTGAATGCTCAGAATCGCAGTAATCACAATGCAACCTTGACTACAACCACAATCTAAACCATGTATCAACCAAAAAAAAAAAAAGTTCACTTTAATCACAATGTCATCTTTTTGAATCAATATCTGTGTGTTTTTTTGCTAATAATGCTGACATCGGCCTTAAAATTCCTAAAATCATGTTGCCAATGTTTTCCTTCAACCACTGATGGCCATTGAAGTTGGACCATTTTCAGACCTATCTGAAGCCTAAACTATAAAGCCAATTCATATACTGAACCTTTTAATGTGTTCTATCTATTTATACATGGTTTTCCTTAATTATTTAATTGCAGGTTTAAGAAGGGTATGTGGAAGAAGACAACACCGAAAGGATTGAAAATGAAAAAGCTTATTGAAAGACCTGATGGAACACTTGTTCATGATACTTCTTATGTTGGAGAGGATGCATGGGAGGATGATCGAGAAGCTCCCGAGGAACATGTAAAACAAATTATAGAGGATGATGATAGGTTTAAAAAAGAAGAGAAGAAAGAACTAATAGAAAGCTTGGGCATTTCAGGTTCTCTTTACTTTGCACAATTTCGGTTCTTTTTTATTTTTAAATTTTTGGGTACATTGAGAAGTTGTTACCATTACTTGATAAATAACATTCCATAGCTTGATGTTTCATTTCATTCCTGATTATAATTTATTTCTCTGTGTCCTCTGCATTGAAATAAGATGATACCAATAAATGTGTATACATCATGTATTGGATTGTCATTGTCGTTCTTGCAGTTTGATTTTATGTACAAAACATAAACTGTTACTTTTTGTTGAGATATATAGTCTCACATTGGTTGTATGTGCAACCAATGTGGCTTTTATAAGGCCTTGGGCACTCCCACACTTAGAGCTAGTTTTTGGGGTGGTGTATCCCAAGGTTCTTTAACATGGTATCAGAGCCTCGCCGTCCCCCACTTTCTCTTGTGGACTCTCTTAGCACAAGTAGGTTGGGCCTGATGCATCATCCACTCTTCAAGCCCATTGGACTCTCGTGTGAGGGGGCGTGTTGAGATATATAGTCCCACATTGGTTGTATGTGCAACCAATGTGGCCTTTATAAGGCCTTGGGCACTCCCACCTTTAGAGCTAGCTTTTGGAGTGGTGTATCCCAAGGTTCTTTACACTTTTATATACTTTTCTTTTTTTATGCTAATTTTTTTTTGAGACATCCGGGTGAGAAATCTTAAAAATGTGAAGAGTGAAAATAAAAAAAGTCTCTTAATGGAGAAATCGAGGTTTGGCTTCACCACTCAAAAGCTAATCTATTGAATCGTTGCTTTAACAAATATATTGTCATGGTATCCATTTGACTGACTTCCACCGAAGGTTTGTATTAGAGTCATTGTAGAAAAGGTTATTGATGCCCCATTGCCCTATTTTGAATTGGTTTTTGTGGTGGTTAGAATTTTATTTTTTTGATAGAGCTCAATGACATGATTTGATCCCAATGAATTTGATTAGTGGGTCTGATAGGGTTTGTTTGTTGTTGTTGGGAATTAACAAAGGCCTCGTACTTTGAGTTGGCATACTGTTAAAGACTTTTTTCTTTCATGCTGACTTAATCTTGATGTCTGGGACTTTTTGCATGAGAACTACAACTGGAGATATTTTAATACTCAAAATTGTCGGATTTGTGAGCATTTACAAGTTTCCATTATGAACTTTTCCTCTTGAGGTTACATGCATAGCTCTAGGCTGGTTGTGGTTCAAATACGATATTGAAATCAAGCCTATTGGGAGTTTGATTTTCATCCCTTTATCTGTCTAAGGAGCAGCATACTTTCCATCTTTTTAATTCTTAATAGAACATATTTCTTAGCAGGTGAAGTTCAAACTGAGAGCACATGGCGTGAGAGACTTCATAAATGGAGGGAGATCCTTAGAAAAGAACGTCTTGTTGAGGAATTGGATTCCTTAAATGCCAAATATGTAGTTGAGTTTGACATGAAAGAGGTTGAAAATAGCCTTCGCAAGGATGTGGCAGAAAAGGTGACAGCTACACGGGGAACAAGGGCTCTCTGGATAGCTAAGAGATGGTGGTGCTATCGTCCTAAACTTCCTTACAATTATTTTCTTGACAAACTTGATAGTTCTGAGGTGAGTTCCATTTCTATAATTGTACTCTACGTTTTTCCTTATCCTTGTAAGAATATCATCTTTCTAAATAGCGTTTATGTGTCATGATCCACCCCAAGCTGCGATTGATAGACAAATCTAGCAAATATAAGCAATAATAATAATGAATAATAATAATAATATTTTATAGGTTCCACATGTTAAACTCAGAGAAATTGGGATAAAAACTTTATGTTCTCCTTTGGAGAATTCTCATTTAAATAGCATGATACAATTACATAGTAACCTACAACTAATTAATTAAGGATATAATTATACAATCACAGTTACATAGTTACAAATTTGCACAATTAATGCCAAATATTCTGCCCATTCACAGTTACACAGTTACAAATCTGCACAAATAATGCCAAATATTCTGCCCATTCACAGTTACACAGTTATAAATCTGCACAATTAATGCCAAATATTCTGCCCATCAATTCTATTGACATCCCCCCTCAAATTGATGCTGGTGAATCTACAAGCATCAATTTGCTGATGAGGAAATTATGCTGTTGACGTGTCAAAGACTTGGTGAGGATGTCAGCTAGTTGAACAGATGTTGAGACATGAGGTAGAGTGATAATTCTACGGTCATAAGCTTTCCTGATTGAATGACAATCGACCTCTATGTGTTTTGTTCTTTCATGGTACAGGATTTGCTGCAATCTGTATGGCACTTGTATTATCAGCATATAACGGAGTTGGTGTTGCTTGTGAATAACCAAGTTCTGAAAGAAGGCCCCGTAACCAAATAATCTCAGAGCATGCTACAGACATGGACCGATATTCTGCTTCAGTGGAGGATTTAGAGACAGATTCCTGTTTCTTGCATTTCCAGGAGATAGGGGCATCTCCTAAAAACATACACCAGCCAGTAGTAGACTTCCTTGTTTCGGGATATCCAGCCCAATCAGCATCGCTGTATGCTTGAAGTTTTATTGTTGCATTTGTCGGAAAGAAGATTCCACGGCTGGGAGTGGCCAACAAATATTTAATGATTCGTTGTGCTGCTGTAAGATGCAAGTGTCTAGGATTTTGCATGAATTTGCTGACTGTGTGGACCGCAAAAGAGATATCAGGTCTTGTGATGGTGAGGTAGATGAGACTTCCTACCAATTTTCGATATAAAGTTGGGTCTTGTAGGAGTTCACCTTCATCCCGTTTTAACTTTACATTAACTTCCATGGGAGTGTCAACCATAGTTGCAGTGGTGAGACCAGCTAGCTGAATTAGATCCTAAGTATATTTGTGCTGAGTGACAAAGATGCCTTTTTGTTGGAATTGTACTTCTAATCCCAAGAAATAAGTGAGCTGTCCAAGATCTTTCATGTGGAAAGTTGTATGCATCAATTGTTTGATTGTAGTGATAGCCTCTTGATCTGAGCCGGGGATGATAATGTCATCCACATAAACAAGGAGAATCACAATTCCTTTGGAGGTCCTTTGTAGAAAAAGAGATGGATCATAGCTACTTTGGATGAAGGAAAAACCAAGTAATGTTGTGCTAAACTTTTCAAACCACACTCTTGCTGCCTCTTTTAATCCATACAAAGAACGTTTTAGCTTACAAACAGTAGTAGGTAATAGTGAAGGCATACCCGTAGGAAGTTTGATGTAAACTTCTTCTTTGAGGTCACCATGAAGGAAGACATTTTTGACATCTAGCTGGTGAATTGGCCAAGATTCAGATGCAGCAATGGCAATAATAGTCCGCACAGTAGTCATCTTGGCCACCGGCGCAAAGGTCTCTTCATAGTCTAGGCCAAATTCTTGCTTATTTCCAAGAACAACCAATCTAGTCTTGTATTGATCGATGGATCCATCTGAACGCAACTTTATAGTGAATACAAATTTACTGCCAAGAGGTTTAACCGATGGAGGACATGGAACAATGTCCCATGTATGATTTTCCTCTAGTGCAAGAAGTTCAGTTTCTATAGCATCCTGCCAACATTTATGCTCCATTGCCTATTTATATGAAGAAGGAATAGGAATAGATGTTAAAGTTGCTGTCAAAGATAAAGATTCAGAAAAACCATACTTTTCCAGTGGTTTACGAATGCGAGTTCTTCGACGTAAAGGGGCTGGTTCTAGTGCATGCGCTGGATCAGCAGCCAGAGAATGATCAGAAGGGGGCCTTGAAGGGATTGAAGGCTGAATTGGTGGAACAGGCAGACGTCTTTGGTAGACAATGACAGGAGGACGAGCTTGTTCTTCTGCAAAACTATTAAGAAACAATGGCAAGACAGATTTGGATGTAGAAGATGATGTCTTGGTTAGTTGCAAAAAAGTATGTATCTTCTTGAAAGATGGCATTTCTAGAAACTCGAGTCCTATGTAAGTGAGGATCATAGCATATAAAACCTTTTTGATGGGCTGAGTAACCAAGAAAAGCACATTTAACAGATTGAGCTGTGAGTTTGGTGCGTTCTGGTGGCTGAAGATGAACATAACAGACACAACCAAAGGTGCGAAGAGTAGAATAATTGGGTTGCTTACCAAATAACCTTAAGAAAGGGGAATCATTGTGCAAGACTGGAGAAGGCAACCGATTAATAAGGTGGACAGCAGTTGAGAGAGCTTCACACCAAAACCGGGAGGGTACTAAAGAGTCCAACATTAAGGTACGGACAACATCAAGAAGATGGCGGTTTTTTCTTTCAGCTATCCCATTTTGCTGGGGTGTGGAAGGACACCTTTGAGATAATAAACAAATGAGATGTGTATTCCCCCCAGTGTTAGAACGCAGAGTTTTAATTTTTGATGAAAACTGAGTTTGAACATAGGCATGAAAAAATTGGAATGCAGGAAAGCTTCAGCTTTAGATCGCAAAAAATAGACCCATGTGAAACGACTATAGTCGTCAATAAAAGTGATAAAATATTTGTAATGTGCATGAGATATTACAGGTGTGATTCCCCATAAATCACTGTGAATTATCTCAAAAGGCTGATTTACATTTGATTGATGAATTGGAAATGGTAGAATTTTACTTTTACCAAGTTTACAAGAATTGCAATCAAATTGAACAGCACTAAAAGATGAGAAATGTTTATTGCCAAGAACTCCAGATTTCATTAAGGCATGAAGTACATTGGAATTTGGGTGACCAAGACGCTTATGCCATAATTGAAAATTAACAGTTGTAGAATTACAAGAAATAAAAGGCAGAAAAGAACATGGTGACAACAATGAATAAAGAGGAAAAAGACGTCCAACTTTAGGCCCCTTCGTGATCACCTTCCCTGCACATGACAACCAGACTTTGAGAATTCAACTTTGCAATCACCGTCAACTAATTGACCAACTGAAATAAGGTTACTGGTGAGATCAGGGGAAACATAAACATTGGTAAGAGATGAAGAAATATCACCAATTACTGTGATAGGTAAATTGTTACCATCTGCAGTGTGTATTTGCAAATTACCAGAGTAATTTGTAACATTGGTAAGAGAAGCAACATTGGTGGTCATATGATTGGATGTGCCAGAGTCAAAGTACCAAGGAGAGTTGGATAAAGAAACTTTACCTGAAAGACCCAAAGCAGAAAATGCAGAAACAATCATTTGTTGAACCATTTCAGGGGTTAAAGTTGGCACAGAAACAGGCGGATTCTGATCCACAGAAACAAGAGTAGTAGAAGAGCCAACAGTGGCAGTGAAAGCTGTTACATTTCTCCGTGGTGGTCTGATTTGACATTCTTTGATGATGTGACATTCTTTTTTGCACTAATTACAGAACTTTTTAGGACAGTTTGAAGCAAAATGTTCGTGGCCTTTGCAGCAGAAACATTGGACAGTACTCATGTCTCGACCTCGAGGTTTGCCTTGTACTGCATACGCTACAGGAAGGGAGGCATATTTCTGGTGTTCCATGTTTGTCTGAGTAAGGAGACGTTGTTCTTCACGAAGCAAATCATTTAGACATTCATCCATGGAGGGAACAAGAGCCCTGTTCATTAGGTTGGTGCGAATGCCCTCAAAAGTAGATCTCAATTTCATAAGAAATTGATCTCGTTTTGTGGTGTCATGAACATTTTGGACTGCAGTTTGTCTTTCAGTCGACAAATCTTTATAAACAATGTCAATATATTCAGCCTAAAGATTCATGAAATGAGAATAGAATTCAAAAATTGAGAGACTATCCTGTTGAAAAAGAGAAATTTCATGTTCAAGCTGGAACCTGCGAGCAGTGTTTGTTTGATTATAAATTTTCTTCAAATAGTCCCACATCTTTGCTGTCGTTGTGAAGGGTCTGAGATTGAGGACAATACTAGGCTCAACAGAGCCTATGATCCAAGTCATTACCTGTGCATCTTTGGCCTCCCATTGGGCATGTGCCGCTTGGTGCGTAGTTTTGTCAGGAGCAGAATTAGTTCTGTCAACATGACCCCAAAGCTCCCTTGCCTTTGACAAAGATCTGGAACTGGAATGCCCAGGTGGAGTAGTTCTTTCCATTAAGACGAACAAAAAGAACATCGTATTTTTTAGTAGATATGATGCTGAAAAAAATTGCAGGAGAAAAAAAAAACAAGAACCGCGACGTGAACAGTACGCGCAAAAGACTAGAACTGGGAACTTAGAGACTGTGAGCACAGCGAAAAATTTAGTAACGAAACCTAGACTTATACCATGTTAAACTCAGAGAAATTGAGATAAAAACTTGTAGAATATTCTAGAGTTTTTTAATTATTTCTAACTACTTGTCTCTTTGAGTAGTGTGATGTCTCTTTGATTACTGTGTATTTTATTTATTACTTCATCTCCTTAACTACTTTGTAATTTGTATATAATGAACCCTTTGGGTGTCAATCAATATATGAAAAAGTATATTTCTGTCTTATATTTCTACATGGTATCAAGAGGAGGTTATCCTGTGATTATTTTGTAAACCTCCACGTTCATCTCTCCTTTTCTTTTCATTTTTTTTTTTCACCGTTCCCTACTAGAACTCAGAAATCATATCTGGACCCCTCCAATCACGAAACCAAGGCCACCATTGGACTCTGCAGCCATTTCCGAGTCGACCCACGTCAGCCCCGTCGCCGGAAAGTCTCCCACGCGCCGCCACAGCAGAACTGCCTTCCCGGCGCGTGTAAGCCACGCGCCGCCTTGCCGGATTCCGTTTGCCACGCGGCTTTCACAGAACGATTTGCCTGGCCTCCCTCTTCCTGTTCTGAGGTTTTAAATCACGATTGGAGCACTTTTCTTGCTGGGTCCAGTTGGTTCCTCTTCGGTTCTTTGATTCTGTCCCTGTTCTGAGTTCTTTTTTTTTTTAACGATGGAAGTTGAAAATATTGAGGTTGACAATAAGCATTCTGAAAAATTATCCGGTAATATTTCCGGTGTTTCTTCATCTTTCGGAGACAACCCAGCTATACAGATCACTAACCACCGTTTAAACGGTAAAAATTATGTGCAATGGCATCAATCTGTCAAGCTGTTTATCCAAGCAAAAGGGAAAATGGGGTATCTTGATGGAAAAAAGGAAAAACCCGGAGCTGATGAACCTGATTATGATAAATGGATGACTGAAAATGCCTTGGTCATGACCTGGTTGACTAACTCTATGGATCCTGATATCAGTCAAACTTATTTGTTTCTTGATACGGCTCAGGAAATTTGGGATGCCGTTAAAGAATATTATTCTGACCTGGGCAATGCTTCTCAGGCTTTTGAACTCAACACCAAGGTAAGAAAGTTACATCAAGAGGGGATGTCTGTTACTGAATACTTTCTTGCTTTAAAAACTCTGTGGCAGGAGTTGGACCTTTATGATGCAGCAGATCTTCAAGGTTTAGAAGCCAATGCAAGGTTTAAAAGTTACTTAGAGAAAAGACGTCTCTATGATTTTCTTGCTGGCCTTAATCGTGATCTTGATGATGTTCGTGGAAGGATATTGGGGCAGAACCCATTACCTTCCATTGCAGCTGCTTTTTCTATGGTACGACGGGAAGAACTTCGCCGAAAGGTAATGTTGGGGGACAAGAACTCTAAATCCTCTGATGTATCTGCCTTAGTAGCAAAACATACTCCTCGTTCCCCTAGTGATGCAAAACGTTCTGACCGATGGTGTTCTCACTGCAATAAGAGTGGTCACACTCGCGAAAAATGTTGGGAAATTCATGAAAAACCACCAAACTGAAAAGCAAAGGGGCCAAACAAGAGTCGTGCTTATGATAAGGGTGAAGAGTCTCATGCCTCTCCAAATTCCGATGGTGTATTCATCCCTAAAGCTCAGTATGAGCAATTTCAGAAAGTGATGTCTAAATCTGCTGAGGCAACTAGTCATGTTGCTCAACAAGGTATGGCACTCCATGTTGATCATAGTAGTCGTTGGATTCTTGATTCAGGAGCTTCTGATCATATGACAGGTAATGCATCATTGTTTTGTTCTTATATCCCTTATTATCACCAGTCACGAATAAGGACTGCTGATGGTAGTTTCTCTACTATTGCGGGAAAGGGATCCATTAAGCTCTCCGAACATATTACTCTGAATTATGTCCTTCATGTCCCTTCTCTTACTTGTAACCTGATCTCTATTAGTAAACTTTCCTCTGAATTGCATTGTGTTGCTAAATTCTCTGCCAAAACCTGTGTTTTTCAGGAACAGGATTCAGGGATGATGATTGGCAGTGCTAGAGAGGAAGAAGGGTTTTACTATTTTGAAGAAGATTCTCATGAAAAGAGATTTTTTGCAAACCACACTTTATGTTTATCAGACGATTGTAATGATGTCTTGCTGTGGCATCGTCGTTTAGGACACCCAAATTTCTTTTATCTTCAAAAGTTGTTTCCAAACTTATTTATCAATAAAAAATCAAGTTCTTTTTTTTGTGAGGATTGTCAGTTTGCCAAACACTCTTGTGTTTCTTATTCTCCCAGAGATTATCATGTTTCGTCTCCATTTACATTGATTCATAGTGATATTTGGGGGCCAGCTCGTGAAAAAAATATATCTGGAACTCGTTGGTTTATTACCTTCATTGATGATCATTCTAGAGTATGCTGGGTATATCTTCTAAAGGATAAGTATGAAGCGGCAGCCACTTTTAAAATTTTTCATGCTATGGTACAAACTCAATTCCAGACCTCTATCCAAATCCTGCGAACTGACAACGGTACTGAATATTTTAATTATGTTCTTGGTGATTACCTAACCAAGCAAGGCATTATCCATCAAATTCTTGTCCTAACACCCCTCAACAAAATGGGGTGGCTGAAAGAAAAAATAGACATCTCATTGAAGTTGCTAGAGCCCTCTTGTTTTCAATGCATGTCTCTAAATACCTGTGGGGGGAGGCCGTCTTGACTGCCTCATATCTCATCAATCGGATGCCCTCTCGTGTCCTAAATTTTCATTCTCCCATATTTTGCCTTACCCGCTCTTTTCCCTCCTTTCGGGCTCTCTCTTATATTCCTCCAAAGTTGTTTGGCTGTGTAGTTTTTGTTCATATTCCTCAACATCAAAGGTCCAAACTTGATCCAAAGTCTGTTAGATGTGTTTTCATAGGATACCCTCCTAATCAAAAAGGTTACAAATGCTACTCACCTTCTCTTCGAAAGGTCTTTGTTTCTATGGATGTTACCTTTTATGAAACACAATCATTTTTTCCCTCGACTTCTCTTCAGGGGGAGTCTATCGGTGTAAAAGAAGACAAGTCTTGGATTCCAAATAATTCTTCTGTCTTACCTTTACCTTTGGAAACATCTGTTGTTCCTTTACCTTTGGAGACAGGGGGAGCTAATGTACAGGAGACAAGGACAGGAACTGTACCAGAGACTGGAGATCCTCCCGGTAAATGGGGAAAATTCTACAGCAGGCGTAAATCTCCTCAAGATCCTCTAGACTGCCAGGATTCTGACCCGTGTCCTAGTTCCAGCAATCCACTTGATAACACTGGTACAGCTGACCTAGATATGCCTATTGCCCTTCGAAAAGGTACTAGATCTTGCACTGCTCATCCTATTTCTCATCACATTTCATATGAAAAGTTGTCTCCAGGTTTTCGTGCTTTCAACACTATATTAGACGGTACAAAAATACCAAAAAATATCCAAGAGGCACTTAATGACCCTAAATGGAGGGATGCTGTCTTTGAAGAAATGGATGCACTTAAAAAAAATGGAACTTGGGAGTCCGTGGTACTTCCGAGAGGAAAGAAAACTGTAGGTTGCAAGTGGGTGTTCACAATAAAATTTAATGCAGATAACAGCATCAACAAATATAAGGCCAGATTGGTTGTCAAAGGATTTACCCGGACTTATGGGATAGACTATCAGGAGACGTTTGCTCCTGTTGCCAAACTTAATTCTATCCGTGTCCTACTATCACTTGCTGCCAAACTTGATTGGCCCTTGCATCAATTGGACGTAAAGAATGCTTTCTTAAATGGGGATTTACATGAGGAAGTTTACATGGATCCACCACCTGGTTTTGAAGAAGGAGATGGTTCTGTATGCATGTTGAAGAAGTCTCTTTATGGACTTAAACAATCCCCTAGAGAGTGGTTTGAAAAATTCACTCGTGCTGTTAAAGAAAGGGGATTTATCCAAGCTCAGACTGATCACACTATTTTTTAAACACTCCGAAAGTGGCAAAATTGCTATCCTCATTGTTTATGTTGATGACATAATTGTCACAGGTGATGACTGGGAGGAAATAAAATCTTTAAAGGGGGTTTAGCTAATCTGTTTGAACTAAAGGATCTTGGATCACTCAAATATTTCCTTGGAATGGAAATTGCTCGTAGCAAAGCGGGAATTTCCTTATTTCAAAAGAAATATATCCTAGACCTGCTACAAGAAACAGGTATGCTTGGGTGCAAGCCTGCAAAAACTCCTGTTGAACCCAATATTAAATTGGGAATTGAAGATGGAAAGGATGTTGACAGGGAGCAGTACCAAAGGTTGGTAGGGAAGCTGATCTACTTATCTCACACTCGACCTGATATTGCATTTGCCGTTAGCATGGTTAGCCAATTCATGCATTCTCCTAAGGAAAAGCACCTTAGTGCGGTTTATAGAATTCTCAAGTACCTCAAAAACACACCTGGTCGAGGAATGCTCTTTAAAAGAGGACACAAGAGGATGATAGAAATCTATACAGATGCTGATTGGGCTGGCTCTGCATTGGACCGAAGATCCACTTCAGGATATTGTACCTATGTCTGGGGAAATCTTGTGACCTGGAGAAGTAAAAAACAAACTGTTGTTGCCAGAAGCAGTGTAGAAGCAGAATTTCGAGCGTTAGCTCATGGTATTTGTGAAGGAATCTGGTTAAGAAGACTTCTTGAAGAATTAAAGATATCTTATTCTCTACCTGTGAGACTCTATTGTGATAATAAGGCTGCTATCAGTATTGCTCAAAATCCTGTACATCATGACAGAACCAAACATGTGGGAGTGTAGAATATTCTAGAGTTTTTTAATTATTTCTAACTACTTGTCTCTTTGAGTAGTGTGATGTCTCTTTTGATTACTGTGTATTTTATTTATTACTTTATCTCCTTAACTACTTTGTAATCTGTATATAATGAACCCTTTGGGTGTCAATCAATATATGAAAAAGTATATTTCAGTCTTATATTTCTACAAAACTGTATGTTCTCCTTTGGAGAATTCTCATTTAAATAGTATGATACAATTACATAGTATCCTACAGCTAATTAATTAAGGATATAACTACACAATCACAGTTACATAGTTACAAATCTGCACAATTAATGCCAAATATTCTGCCCATTCACAGTTACACAGTTACAAATCTGCACAAATAATACCAAATATTCTGCCCATTCACAGTTACACAGTTACAAATCTGCACAATTAATGCCAAATATTCTGCCCATCAATTCTATTGACACCGCATTCCAAAGATATTTCTACTGAAATTTTGCCAAATCTCCTCTGAAATATGGACACCCCAAAATAATATACGTACTTTTAAAGTTATAAAAATGCAGCCAACCAAAACTTGGGTCTCTCGCACAGAGCAAAATAGATCAGAACCTATCCACCAAAATTCCACTAGAAAGTATAATAGAGCCACTATAGGATTTGTGTATTACACATTCCAAAATAGACATTAGTGCAAAATAGGAGCAAAGATGGCGGCAACAATCTAACGATGGAGCATCACTAAGAAGCCCGTTGGAAAGTATCTTTTATTTAGGGAAATACTTTCTATATCTCCTATTTAGGTAGAATATATATACTGTAAATATGATTAGGATTTCATTTGTATTTTCATTAATTTCTTAGTTTTGTTGTCTTCTTAGTTTCATTTGATTTATTCTATGAGTGCATTAAGTTCAATATCTAATCAAGGACTAATTACAGATCTAATTAACAGGTATTAACTCCATTAATAACTATAGTTGACTAATATTCTAGCATGTGCTACATATGCTAATGAATCCAGACTAATATGATAATCGGGACTGAGACTGGTATTCTAACAACATGAGTGTAAATGGTTAGTGGATAATGTAACTCTTATTAGAACTTGATACACTCTTTAGTAACGATTGTTCATCTAGATGACCTTAAATTTTTGATAGTAATGCAGTTGCATCTTCTTGATGTTTGGACTTGGGTAATATAATGGGAAATGCAATTTTTGGAGTCAAATTAGCAATTGCAATGGCTGACTGTAAATATGAATGTTATAGTAGAATATCTCGGCTTTTTAATTATCATATGAAGTCCTCAAGTCTAGTTAAATTCCATGCACATTCTACCTTCGACAAATCAGGTCAGTTGGCAGTTGCTGAGCTATATTCTTTTGAACAGGTAGCAGCTGTTGTCTTTACGGAAGACTTGAAAAGATTGTATGTGACAATGAAAGAAGGTTTTCCAATGGAATTTGTTGTAAGTTACTAAAAAGTTGTTACGGCTGATCAAGAATCTCAAATTTCTCTCCAAGGTTCTCCAGCTGTAGTCCCTTCAGGGACATCTATTGATTAACATAGTTCTTATTTGGTAGGTTGATATCCCTCTTGATCCTTATCTGTTTGAGATGATTACAAGTTCTGGAGCTGAAGTAGATCTCCTTCAGAAGCAACAGATGCATTATTTTATGAAGGTAGTGATTGCATTAGTACCAGGCATACTAATTCTCTGGCTTATAAGGGAGTCTGTGATGCTTCTACATGTCACCTCCAAGCGTTTTCTTTTCAAAAGATATAATCAACTCTTTGATATGGCTTATGCAGAAAATTTCATTATGGTAAGCTTTTGATCTCTCAAACTGTAAGAAATAGACCACCAAAATAAAATTACAGCACTTAATTGAATTTTTCATAAAATGTCTCGCTCCTTTTCTGCTAAATTTTCTATTTCTGCAAGTTTTATTATTAGTTATGTTCTTTTATTCAGCCAGTTGGAGATGTTGGTGAAACAAAATCTATGTACAAAGAAGTTGTGTTAGGGGGCGACGTTTGGGATCTTCTTGATGAGTTGATGATCTATATGGGAAATCCTATGCAGTTCTATGAAAGGGACGTACAGTTTGCTCGGGTAAAATATTTGATATTTGCATAGAGTTATCCTCCTCAGTGCTACGTTTGAAGTCACATGATACGAGGTAAGTTGTTTGATGAGAAATCACATTTCAGGGTGTTCTACTCTCTGGGCCTCCGGGAACAGGAAAAACACTTTTTGCTAGGACACTTGCAAAAGAAAGTGGATTGCCTTTTGTTTTTGCTTCGGGTGCTGAGTTCACAGATAGTGAAAAAAGTGGAGCAGCTAGGATCAATGAGATGTTTTCCATTGCTAGGAGAAACGTAAGCAACTAAGCACTAGCTACTTCTAATATCAAATGCAATTTTAAATGTCAATGATGGTCTGAGGTAAAGTTTTGTTGCATACTCATGGTTAGAGATGCTCAAGCCGGGTGTTGTTTGATTGAATTTTACTATTTGTCAGATAAATGAATATTAGATGTTGTAGCTTGTTCCAAATTTCTGGTTACAATTTTGAAAATATAAATACATTCTTTCATTTTCATGCTCTATAACTATTAAATTCATAATTGTTTGTCCCGAGTTCGATCCACTATAGAGGATGGTTGTAAAGTGTCAATTTAATCCAAAAGTTTAAGTTGTTAGGTTTAGGCTACATTAATTATTTTATATTATATTTCTCTAACACGCTCTTTTACGCATGAGCACATTGGATTTGAAGGGTGGACAATGCACATGCCCGCCTACCAATGATAAGAAATTTCATAATATTTAATTATTTATTGTTTTAAATAATTATTATTTTATTTATTATTTATTGTTTTATTATAGAATCTTCTTTAGGCTTAGCCCAATAGGTTAGTTAATCTCTTTAAATAGAGAACTCTTTTTACGGTTGTAATTACTATTCAGTAATATATTTTCCTTTCATTTTACAAGTTGGTATCAGAGCTCTCGATTCTGAGGGCTCTGTTTCCGCGACTACTGCCTTTAGAGCAGAACCTTATTTGTTTGCCTCTCGCCGCCACTGAAATTTTTTTCGGGAACCTTTTGGACCGAGAGGACCTTTGTTTGACTTCTTTTTCCCCGATCTATCAGTCTACAGACGTACTGCTCATCGCGTGTTGTTCACCGCGCACTGTTCATCTCTGGAGTCAGAAGTCGTTTGGGTGTGCTTTTGTGTTTTTTTGTGCCTTCCGTTGCTTTTTTTGATCTATATCTTCGCATTATGGCCAACTCCAATGACGATTCGACTGTTGCACAACATGTTGCGACCCCGCTTGGTCCTAATGATCTTCCTGCTCTACATCAGAGTGATCGACTTGATGGGTCGAATTATTTGTCATGGTCTTAGCTTATTTGAACTACCATCAAGAGTCGCAATAAGATTGCTCATCATGATGGCCCTGATACTGCAACCACTGATTCTAAATTTGCTGTCTAGGATAATGAGATTCCCTTATTATGACTTGGTTATGGAACTCGATGACTCCTGAAAGTGGATCTTCACTGCATGGTTTTGTCTTCCGCTATAGAGATTTGGAAACTATCCGCTTAACCTACTCCTTGAAACAAGATATGGCTGCGCGCTATGAATTGCGCAATAAAATGTTTTTTTACTAAATAGGACTCCTTATCTTTGACAATTTATTATGGTGTTATGAAGGAATTATGGACTGAGCTTGACCAATTTCAAAGTTTGAAGATGCAATGTATTGCGGATGTTACTGCCTCAGCCAAGAAGGTAGAAAATGAGCATATTTTTTGCTTTCTTGCTGGGTTGAATTCCAAATATGATCCTATTCGGGTTCAAATACTTGGCAAAGATTCATTACTATCCCTCTCTGCTTTTTTCAATATTGTTCGGGGTGAGGAGTGATGCACCCCGACACATCAGATAAGTCTGCTTTGCTATCATCCTTTGAGGCTGTTGTTGTTTCTACTTGTCTCAAGGGGGTTCTTTCACCAAATCTGTTGATGGTGCATCCTCCAGATCCAAGAAAGATGGTCGCTGGTATTCCTATTGTAGAAGGGCAGGTCATATCAAGGATCTATGCTTTTGCTGCCATGGAAAGCAAAATGACTTGGACAAGATGACAAAGATGCATGGTCAAGCTAATTTAGTTTCCTTTGGTGTGACTGCTGCTCCTAATGAGGCACAATCTGCATCTTCAGAATTTACTTCTATATGCCGAGATGAGTTGGAGCGGATTCAGACTTTGCTTGATTCTTTGAGTGAGACATGATACTAGAGCTTTGGCTATGACTGGTATGAGCTCTACTACTCATTCTTTTCTTGCTTCTTGTTCTGATTTTAAACATTCTTGGATTATCGATTCTGGTGCTACTGATCATATGACTTATTGTGCGAACTACTTTCTACTTGTAACTCTACTATTTGCACCAATACATTAGCCGTAGCTGATGGCTCACATACATCAGTTGCGGGTTCTGGTAACATATTCTTACAGTCTTCCTTACATCTCCAAAATGCTCTTCATGTTCCTAAACTCTCCACTAATCTTCTTTCTATTTATAAAATTAGCAAAGATTTGAATTGCACCGTAACCTTCTTTCCTACTCATTGTGTTTTTCAGGATCTCACCACAGGGAAGACAATTGGGAGTGCTAAGGAGCGGGGTGAGCTGTACTATCTGGTTCCAAAATCTTCCACAGGAGGTGTTAAGGATCACCTCTTGCTGACTCATGGCCAATCTACTGTTGAATCTTTGATTTGGCTTCATCATCAACACTTGGGGCATCCTCCATTTACTTTGCTTAAGTCTTTATTTCCATCATTATTTTTGTCCAAGGCTGTTGAGTTTTTTCATTGTGATGTTTGTGAATTTGCAAAACATCATCATGTGTCTTTTCATTCTTGTACCATTAAAAGTGTTGAACCTTTTGATCTTGTTCATTCTGATGTTTGGGGTCTTTCTAAAGTCCCTCATACTTCTAATAATAAATGGTTTGTTTCTTTTATTGATGATTGCACTCGTATAACCTGGATTTACTTAATCCTTGAAAAGTCTGATGTACCATAGTTATTCTTTCAATTTTATAAAAATTGAGATCCAATTTGGTAAACGAATTAAAAAACTAAGGTCGGACAATGGTGGTACAAAATATGTCAATCAGCGTCTTTCCCAATTTATCCAAGATCAGGGCATGACTTATGAACTTACTTTTGTAGACATCCCTTAGCAAAATGGGGTTCCCGAGAGGAAGTACCGTCATCTTCTTGAAGTTTCTCGTGCCTTACTTTTTCATATACATGTACCCAATTGCTACCGGGGAGATGCCATTCTTGCTGCAACCTTCTTAATCAACCGCTTATTCTTTCGGTTCCTTGACAATGTAAGTCCTATTCACTCAATGACTTCATTCTTTCCCTATGTTCCCACTCAAAAGCGAATATGATGAATCGTTGTTTTAACAAATATATTATCATGGCATCCATTTGACTGACTTGCCACCGAAGGTTCGTATTAAAGCAATGTTATTAAACCCGGACCGGTTATCCACTCGGTCGGGATACTGGGCCACTGGGTCATTGGTTCAACCAGTGGGTCACTGGTTGAACCGCAGACCCGGATAATTATATATAAATTTATATTTTATATATAATTTTATATTTAAATTCTTCTCTATACAATTTAAATTCAAAGACTCACAAGGAGCAGTAGTGCTTAATTGATTTCACAGTAAAATTTTCCTATAGCCTAGTTGAATATATAAAAAAAATCCATTTGTTAAAACCCAAAAAAAAAAGGTGAACATGACATTCAGTTGCTTTGAAGAAAAATTAGAATGAGTTCAACTTGAATAAAACCAACAAACTTAAAAGAAAGGTGAACATGACATACAGTTGCTTTCACGTCCTTTGATGTCAAGATTTTGTTTAGGCTTGCCTTGGGCTGTTATGAGTTGAACTTGCATCTTATCATAGGCTTCTGTAATAGAAGATATGAGTAAGGAGTGAGCTTACGTTATAGTAGTTAAGCAACTATTTAAATTCTACAAAACCTTTTTTTTTCTTCCTTTTGATTCTAACAAACCTGTTCCTTCCTGTATGGCTCTCTCTAGAGCCTCCAGCTCAATCAATCGGTCCTCCATGTGCTGCAGAAACCATCAGTGTAAAATGGCCAGACCCTAGTATGATTCGTTTTATCGAAATATTAACTAACACAAGTTACGAACCTGTCTTTTTGCAACAGCAAATCGAAGTTGTCCTAACTCGAATTTCAGATGCGAAAAGAATTCCTCATTCAATCTACAGTAACAATTAGTTATAGCACCATGATACGATCTGGCCCAAGATCATGTATGTATAGGAAGTATTAAACTAATGTGGGCCCAGCCTTTGCTGACTCAGCAATTAGTTTCAACAGAATGACGTGGCGACTAAATCCAAATGATGCGGTGCTGATGTGGCGGCTAATCCTATTGATGCTGACGTGGCGACTAAATCATGAGTATCTGGGATGTTTATATAAAGGGGAGGAAGCAAGGATAGGCGGGTATCAGGGAGAAATTATTTATATTTGGCCCTTTGTTGGGATTGGGAGAGAGTGGAACCTCTCATATGTGTTCCACAACTATCTTTATTTTCGCATTGTGATTTTCCTAATAATTATATATTTTCTTTCAGGTTATTTATTATTTTGTAGGGAAATTGCTGTTAAGCAAAATAAGAGAGATGAATACTTGGTTTCATTCCTTTAAATCAAATTCTGTTATTGTCTCTTAAGTTGGTCCTTATCAATTGGTATCAGAGCTCCGATCTAGGAGCTCTATGGGCATGGTAGCGATAAGAAGCAGGGAAACCAGAATGGTGGTTGTGGATGAAAGGCTGCGCAGGAACAATGTTCGTCACGACGAGGTGTGTCGAAGGGTAGAAGCTAATGAGGTTAAGGTGGCTGAGATCATCAGAAGGTTGGATGAGATGGCTGGGAGAAGAAGAAATCTAATGAGAAAGGGACGTTCCCAGGTTCTATGGAGACAGAGAAGATGATGAAGCTTGGGGATGACTGATCTATTTGCAACAATTTTTCCAGATAGAAAGAATCAATGAAGATGAGAAGTCGAAGGAAGCTGTGAGAGGGCTTAGAGGGAATGCTTTCAGCTGGTATCAAGGTTGGAAATGGTACAATCCTAATGCAAGCTGGAGTGACTTTGAGAAGGCATTAATAGAAAAATATTTACCAGAAATTATTTTGGTAGATGATGCAGATTCAGAATGTCAAAAATCAAAATCCCAATCAAAGCAAAAATTTGTGTGGGAGGAGACGGAGACCATGCACAAAGGAACGAGCATAGAACAGATTAAGGTTGATGGCATAAACACAGTAAAAGGGAAGAAGGAGGAGATCATGGAAGAAGTAGAGGAGGAGGAGATAATCAAAAATCCAAAGGAGAAACAAACTGTGGTTGTAAATCTGCCCACAGATGAGAATAAACCGCAGCAAAATCCCAAGGAAAGAGAGGAGAAAATCAACATAATATTTGAGGGAGAAAGATCACCAACACCACTACTAGAATAGCCACTTGCAGCGATGGAGCCATTGATGATTGAGTCTAATAAAATTTCAAAACAGCATCAACCATGTGAGAGAATATTGCAAGAGAAGGTGCTGCCACTTCCACCTGCGTTGATGGTTGACCCACCCCAGCTGCCAGAGCTACAAGAATCGGATCTGAGAAGAGGTGTATGGCGAAGAGAAACGAAGCTAGAAGAAGAAGATGAAGCTAACGGGTGGCACGTGACAGAGAAAAAAAATGAAGCTAGGTCAAAGTTGGAGTTGGATCAGCTTTTAGATCCGGCCCAAATGATGGTGCTGAAATTTACAGATCAGCCCAATGATGTTGTACCAGTTTTTGTTTTGTTAAAGGACTGGGCTTGTGAACCCATAAATCATTTTGAATTAAGTGAGCCCACTAGGTTAATTTGGGATCCGTTGACACATTATTTCACCCAACCACACACGCTAATCACCTTGATTAGCGCCGAGGACTGCCCCCGAAAACAGAACGGAGCACAACGGAATGTCCAAGCCAGATGCGATGTTGCTGCCATCTCCAATCAAACGCATAAATCAAGGTTTGGCTCGAAAGACAAAATTTTCGAATTAAATCACAAATTGAGGAATGTGAAGATCTTGGTTGAGTCATGGAACAAGGAGAGCGAAGAAAAGGTGCAAAAGAGGAAGGAAGAAAAGATTTCCAAGGCTGAAAAAGAGCAAGCAGAATTGAGGGGATCCACTCGGTGCGAAGCTCAAGAGCATTGGGATCCCGGTGGAAATTACCATATTTTTTGCATATGTAGGGTCCTACAATTCAAACAGTGGGATCCAGGAGAAGGGTTTTTATGGGCTGTACCTGTCGACGCAATAGGTTTTGTTGAGGCATATTGGAGAGGAGATGTCCTTAAGAAGACAATTACAGTTCCAATCTTTCAGTTGAAGAAGTTTTTCTTAAGTTCATATGCCCCTGTTCAGGCAACATTTCAGACATACCTTTTGATATTAAAAAAGGAGTTATGGTTAATTTTGAGAAAAATCTTCCTAAGGAAATTATCGATGTGACATTTCTCAGCCATGAGATAGATTATGATGGAATTTGTCATACTGTAAAAAGATTATTGAGCTCTATTACTCTTCAACAAGTCAATGCTGATATAATTGGGCAGATGGTAAAGAAGATTAACAATTCTCTTCAAGCTGGCTATCTTTGCAATAGCGTAAGAAACAACTACGCAAGTATCGAAGAGAACCGTACAAAGGTATTAATTGCTGCTAAGTTGTATGCTCAAACAAAATTCCTGGATGTAGGGGCTTCTAAACGTTGGGATCCAGGTGAAAATTATTATGATGGTGAATCGTTACAATTCAAGCAATGGGATCCCGGAATAAAGTTCTCAAGAGCTGATCTGCACCTTGAGGACAAGGTGCTTAAAAGGGGGGGAGTATTGATACGATCTGGCCCAAGATCATGTATTGTATAGGAAGTATTAAAATAATGTGGGCTCAGCCTTTGCCGACTGAGCAATCAGTTTCAACAGAATGACGTGGCGACTAAATCCAAATGATGCGGTGCTGATGTGGCGGCTAATCCTAATGATGCTGACGTGGCGACTAAATCCAAATGATGCGGTGCTGATGTGGCGGCTAATCCTAATGATGCTGACGTGGCGACTAAATCATGAGTATCTGGGATGTTTATATAAAGGGGAGGAAGCAAGGATGGGGGGTATCAGGGAGAAATTATTTATATTTGGCCCTTTGTTGGGATTGGGAGAGAGTGGAACCTCTCATATGTGTTCCACAACTATCTTTATTTTCGCATTGTGAGTTTCCTTATAATTATATATTTTCTTTCAAGTTATTTATTATTTTGTAGGGAAATTGCTGTTAAGCAAAATAAGAGAGATGAATACTTGGTTTCATTCCTTTAAATCAAATTCTGTTATTGTCTTTTAAGTTGGTCCTTATCACACTATTTTTTGGCAAGCAGATCGAACAGAACACAAGGGTCAATCACAACGGAATTCGAGAAAACAATCATTATCAAGCATAATGATAATAGCCTTCCAATGGTAGTGGGACTGCAGTCTGTGAGAAAAAAAAAGGCCCACATCGTTCTGAATGAGAGAGAAATTAATCTTTATAAATCATGTGACAACAAACAACTTGTAAATCTCGAGCGTGGATGCGTCCCTTCTGCTGCAGATTAATGAACCGGTTTGTTACCAGAATTGACCGCGTGCCGGGTTTTGCAAAATATCGTCGGGCCAAAGCGGTTTGTGCCGGTTTAGTTGCATATCCGATCCTCCATGAGACTCGGACCGGTCACCTTACCGGTTCACCGGTTTCCGGGCTGAACCGGTCGGTCCTGTCCGAGTTTTATAACATTGTATTAAAGTCATTGTAGAAAAGGCTATTTATGCCCTATTGCCCTATTTTGAATTGGTTTTTGTGGTGGTTAGAAAATTTTATTTTTGGTAGAGCTCTGACATGATTTGATCCCAATGACTTTGATTAGTGGGTCTGATAGGGTTTGTTTGTTGTTGTTAGGAATTAACAAAGGCCTTGTGCTTTGAGTTGGCATACTGTTAAAGGCTTTTTCTTTCAGGCTAACTTAATCTTGATGTTTGGGACTTTTTGCGTGAGAACTAGAACTGCAGATATTTTAATACTCAAAATTGTCGGATTTGTGAGCATTTACAAGTTTCCATTATAAACTTCTCCTCTTGAGGTTACATGCATAGCTCTAGGCTGGTTATGGTTCTAATAGGATATTGAAATCAAATCTATTGGGAGTCTGATTTTGATCCTTTTATCTCGTTTTGGTTCTCATTTTTCCCTCTTAATTTGTATCTCTCGACTCCCTTTTCTTGTACATTGACTCCCAATCTTCTAGACCACAAAGCTCCTTTCTCACTCTTGACTCAATGTTTACATGCCCATTCGACAACCAGTGACTGACTTCCAGCAGACTTAGTTGTTGCGTTATATCACTACCCGCTTTTCGGGGGGTTAGCTGCTACCCGCATTTGGTAAAACTATATTGGAGAAAAGTGAATCTTAATTCTCTTTTGCCCCCTCCTCCTACTAGTTAATCCCAATTGGGCGCTATTCTTGTTTGAAGTATTGAAAATAAGTTGTTAAGAAGTCCCACATCGTTATATTAGTCCTATGTAATTGTTATAGTCACTCTATATAATAGAGCCTCCACTTTTCTATTGACACAAACATTTGCCTTTTGTTTCCATGTTATGGAACATGGTATTAGAGCATTACTGTCCCGAAAATTTTAACTCCATGTTATCTTCTTTCTTTGTCAACCATCTCTCCCAAGTGTCTTACTTTGTATCTTAATCAACTGTCATCTATTTTTCGTAATGTCCCTGTAAAGAACCAATTCAACCCAAAAGCTTAAGCTGTTGGGTGAGGCTACATTAGTGGTTTTATATATCTCAACACGCCCCCTCACACGAGAGCCCACTGGACTTGAAGGGTGGACAATGCACAGGCCCACCTACCTGTGCAAACAAAGAAATTCCACTTGAAAGAAAGTGGGGGGTGGCAAGGATCGAACCCGGGACACGAGGCTCTAATACCATATAAAGAACCAATTCAACCCAAAAGCTTAAGCTGTTGGGTGAGGCTACATTAATGGTTTCATATATCTCAACAGTCCCTCTGGCAATGTTCCTAGCCTCTAGCCTCTAGCTACCATCCAAGCCTCCAACCACTGTCATTTGCCGTGTCTTCGACAAGGTTTCGCCACCATCTCACAGCGGTCCTTTCTGTCTAGGATCCACTGGCATCCTCCTACTGACGTGCCTACACGCTCCACCTTTCTCCAAGGTGTTGGAAGCACTTTTTTGGCATGTGAGCCACCACAGACCGACTCACCTTTGTCCCCTCTACCTTGATCTGATGTTTTCGGGTTGTTGGTCCATCGTTTTAGGTTTTTTCTGGCGAGCCCATCAACTTTTTTGGCAATCAAAAATTTTTCTTGGTGAGGTTTTTAGGATTGAACAACAAATTTTCGTCGTGCCAACAAGACGAGTCTATTCTTCCAAGGCTCAGTTCCAGAAGCCTTCTTACGTAGCCTCGCGAAAACTTTTTCCTTTTCCCTTTGGTAATGTTTATGTGCATTTATCTCTTTTGGTGTGACCCATTGCTAACCTAGCTTCCTCTGTTTCTCTCAAGGATATTCGGAAGCTCAAGGTATCCATTTGCAGCAATTATGTCAATACTCCACTAAGTTTGCATGTATTGAAACTGGGAGATGTTGTTGTTGATGAACTTAGAGAAGTTTTATTTCTTTTGTCCTTGCTTGCTAGGACATTTCTACCGTTGGTTATTATAATGAAGTCTCTCCTTCCTTGGTTACGCAATTTGACAACCAGCTCTCTAAGTTTATTGTCATTCTAACCACCTTCCTGAGTTGTTTTTCCAATAGTTTTCATCTCTTTGACATCTCAAGCATCCCTGGGTTGACTTTGCAGCCATATTTTTGAATCCAAATTTATTATTCGGTTAATCTTTTTATCTATAAGGGTTCATTTGTAACAAGCTTAAAGCTTTAGTAAACTTTAGCTTGAGGGGGAGTGTTCAAAGTACAGTACTGAATATAGGTTGTTAAGTATTGTTATAGTTAGTCTATATAATAGAGCCTTCACAATGGTATTAACACATGCGGATTTAAACATTTGCCTTTCGTTTCAATGTTATTCAACAATTCTAATATGAGGCCAAGAACATAAAGGGCCGACCCAGTTCAAATACCCACTTCGTGAGTGTCTGGGAAAGGGAATACTCTAGGCAGCCTTTCCCCTACTTTTTGCAGAGAGGCTGATTCGAACCCGTGACCTGACACACCACGGCAAACAAGCTTACCGCTGAGCCAAACCGAAGAACATAAATCCAACAATTCAAACTACGAAGAACTTATCCCTATTTATAGTAATATTAGACTCCAAATCCTAATCAAATCAAGAAACAGTTTATGAAATATAAAGAAATAAGGAAATTGTTCCTAAGAGATCATGTAAGATACTCTAAATTATTCTAAGATGCAATGACATGTTATGAGATATTTTTCATATGTTATAGCACCCTCAATATACAAACTTCTTGTTTTTTGCTTCGCTTAATTTTCTTCAGTGAATGTTGCTTTCATTTATAACTTGGGCAAGATAGGTTATAAATATTTTTTCGATTTTGGCAGGCACCTTGTTTTGTATTTGTAGATGAAATAGATGCTATTGCTGGAAGACATGCTCGAAAGGATCCACGGAGAAGGGCAACTTTTGAGGCTCTTATTGCACAGCTTGATGGGGAGTAAGTTATTACTTTTAAAGGGGAGTTTATAAGACATTTGAAGTTTTACATCATCGGAATTTATATTATCTAAATTATTTCTTGTTTGTTGGTTTGAGCCCTCCAATGGCGAGGGATAAGCATTTTCTTGCATTATAGAACAATCGATTACAGTGAAATTGTATTGTTACACCAAATTAAGGTTGAACAGATGATGAAAAGAAGAAGTGTTTTTATGAATAAACTTCTGATTCATTACTTGAAAGATCCAGGGAGGTACAATTTATATTGAGTACAAAGAACAAAGCTAATAAATAAGAACAAAAAACTAAGAGGCATACAAAAGACTAAGAGACATATTTACAATAACAAGAGAGCCTAATAAATAAAGGAACAGATAACAAGAAAGAAATAAATGAATTCTAGAATATTCTACACTCCCCCTCAAGTTGGGAGATATATATTGATCATTCCCAACTTGCTGATCAAATCCTCAAAGGTCGGCTTAAGTAATCCTTTGGTGAGAATATCTGCCGTTTGTTCCTTGGTAGGTATATATGATAAGCATACACTACCGTCTTCTAATTTTTCTTTAATAAAGTGACGATCGACTTCCACATGTTTTGTTCTGTCATGATGAACAGGATTTTGAGCAATGCTGATAGCAGCTTTATTATCACAATATAATCTGATAGGTAGGGAATAAGAGATCTTCAACTCTTCCAGAAGTCTTCTTAACCAAATTCCTTCACAAATACCATGGGCTAAAGCCCGAAATTCCGCTTCTGCACTACTTCTTGCAACAACAGTTTGTTTCTTACTTCTCCAGGTCACAAGATTTCCCCAGACATAAGTACAATAACCTGAAGTAGATCTTCGGTCCACTGCAGAACCAGCCCAGTCTGCATCTGTATAAATTTCAACCATCCTTTTGTTCCCCTTTTTAAAGAGAATTCCTCGACCAGGGGTGTTCTTGAGGTACTTGAGAATTCTATAAACAGCACTAAGGTGTTTTTCCTTAGGAGAATGCATGAATTGGCTAACCATGCTTACAGCAAAAGCAATATCAGGACGAGTATGAGACAAATAGATTAATTTTCCCACCAGTCTCTGGTACTGCTCCTTATCGACATCTTCCCCGTCTTCAACTCCCATTTTGATATTAGCTTCAATTGGAGTCTCTGCTGGCTTGCACCCAAGCATACCTGTTTCTTGCAACAAATCTAGAATGTATTTTTTCTGAGTTAAGGAAACTCCTTTCTTACTTCGAGCAACTTCCATGCCAAGGAAGTATTTGAGAGATCCAAGATCTTTTAGTTCAAACTGGTCAGCTAAACATTTTTTTAAAGAGGCTATCTCCTCGGTATCATTACCAGTGACAATTATATCATCAACATAGACAATGAGGATAGCAATTCTTCCTTTATCAGAGTGTTTAAAGAATAAAGTATGATCAGTCTGAGCTTGGGTGAACCCTTTTCCCTTAACAGCTTGAGTAAATTTCCCAAACCATTCTCTGGGAGATTGTTTAAGTCCATAGAGAGACTTCTGCAACTTGCACACAGATCCATCCCCTTTTTCAAAACCAGGAGGTGGATCCATGTAAACTTCCTCATGTAGATCACCATTCAAGAAGGCATTCTTGACATCTAATTGTTGCAATGGCCAATCAAGGTTGGCGGCAAGAGATAGCAGAACGCGGATAGTGTTAAGCTTGGCAACAGGAGCAAATGTCTCCTGATAATCTATCCCATGAGTCTGAGTAAATCCCTTAGCAACTAATCTGGCCTTATACCTATTGATGCTGTTGTCTGCATTAAATTTTATTGTGAACACCCACTTGCAACCAACAGTTTTCTTTCCTTTAGGTAATGTCACAAAATCCCATGTTTCATTTTTTATAAGTGCATCCATTTCTTCTAATACGGCATTCCTCCATTTTGGATCATCAAGTGCTTCTTGGATATTTTTGGGTATCCTGGTACTATCTAACATAGTATTGAAAGCACGAAAACCTGGAGATAACTTCTCATATGAGATATAATGGGAAATAGGATGAGCAGTGCAAGATCTAGTACCTTTCCGAAGAGCAATGGGCATATCAATGTTGGCTGTACTAGAGCATTCAAGTGGGTTACTAGAGCAAGGACTCGAGTCAGGATCCTGGCAGTCTAGAGTCTCTTGATGTATTTTGCGCCTGCTGTAGAATTTTCCCCATTTACCAGGAGGATCACAAGTACCGGGAGGATCATTAGACTCAGGTATAGTTGCTCCCCCTATTTCCTTCCCAATAACTCCCCCTGTTTCCAAAGGCCAAGGTAAGACAACAGCTTCATTTGGTTTCCCAGGCTTATCTTCATCCATATCACTAGACTCCCCCTGAAGAGAAGTCGGGGAAAAAAAGGATTGTGTCTCATAAAAGGTAACATCCATGGAAACAAAGACCTTACGGAGAGAAGGTGAATAACACTTATAGCCTTTTTGATTAGGGGAATATCCTATGAAGACACATCTCTAATAGATTTAGGGTCAAGTTTGGACCTTTGATGTGGAGGAATGTGAACAAAGACCACAGAGCCAAATATTTTGGGAGGAAGAGAAGAAAAAGCACAAAAGGAAGGAAAAGATTTAGTAAGACAAGACAAAGGAGAATGAAAATTTAGTACCCGAGAAGGCATCCGATTAATGAGATAAGAAGCTGTCAAGATGGCTTCCCCCCATAGATATTTAGGGACATGCATCGTAAATAAGAGAGCTCGAGCAACTTCAATTAGATGTCTATTTTTCCTTTCAGCCACCCCATTTTGTTGAGGGGTATTAGGACAAGAACTTTGATGAATAATTCCATGTTGGTTTAGGTAATCTCCAAGAACAGAATTAAAAAATTCTGTGCCATTATCTGTTCGCAGAACTTTGATAGGAGTCTGAAATTGAGTTTGAATCATAGCATGAAAGTTTTTAAAAGTGGATGCAGCATCAGACTTGTCTTTTAAGAGATATACCCAACATACCCTAGAATGATCATCAATGAAAGTAATAAACCAACGAGCACCCGAAACATTTTTTTCACGAGCAGGTCCCCAAATATCACTATGAATTAATGTAAAGGGAGAAGATTCATGATATTTCTTGGGAGAATAAGAGACACGAGAATGCTTTGCAAGTTGACAAAAATCACAAAGAAAGGAACTTGGCTTTTTATTGATAAATAAGTTAGGGAATAACTTCTGAAGATAAACAAAATTTGGGTGCCCTAACCTACGATGCCATAACAAAACATCATTACAATCATCTGATAAACATAGAGTGTGGTTTGAAAAAATCCTCCTTTCACAAAGATCCTCCTCCAAATAGTAGAGCCCTTCTTCTTCTCTAGCACTGCCAATCATCATCCCCGAGTCCTGCTCCTGAAAGATACAAGTATTTGCAGAAAACTTAGCAACACAATGCAACTCAGCAGTAAGTTTACTAATAGAGATGAGGTTACAAGTAAGGGAGGGAACATGAAGGACAGAATTCAAAATAATATGCTCAGAGAGTTTAATGGATCCCTTGCCCGCAATAGTGGAGAAACTTCCATCAGCTGTTCTTATTCGTGACGGGTGATAGTAAGGGATATAGGAAGAAAATAAGGTTGCATTACCTGTCATGTGATCAGAGGCTCCTGAATCAAGGATCCAACGATTACTATGTTCAACATGGAATGCCATACCTTTTTGAGCAACATGACTAGTTGCCTCAGCAGGTTGAGACATCAATTTCTGAAATTGCTCATACTGAGCCTTAGAGAGGAAAAAACCATCGGAATTTGAAGGGACATGGGACCCTTCTCCCTTATCTTCAGAAGATACTTGATTAGCACGATTCTTGTTCTGTCCTTTTGGTTTCCAGTTTGGTGGTTTGCCATGAATTTCCCAACATTTTTCACGGGTGTGACCACCCTTATTACAATGAGAACACCAACGATCAGAACGTTTTGAATCCCCAGAAGGACGAGCAGTATTCTTTGCTATAAGGGCAGACCCATCAGAAGACTTAGGATCCTTATCACCCAACATTACCTTTCGACGAAGCTCCTCCCTTCGTACCTCAGAAAAGGCAGTGGCAATGGAAGGTAATGGTTTTTGCCCCAAAATTCTTCCACGAACATCATCCAGATCAGAATTGAGGCCAGCAAGAAAATCATAGAGACGCCTTTTCTCTATATAATTTTTAAATATTGCATTAGCATCTAAACCTTGAAGGTCTGCTTTATCATAAAGATCCAACTCTTGCCACAATGTTTTTAAAGCAAGGAAGTACTCAGTAACAGTCTTCCCCCCTTGGCGTAAATCTTTCACCTTGGTGTTGAATTCAAAAGCCTGAGAGGCATTGCCCAGGTCAGAGTAGTATTCTTTAACAGCTTCCCAAATTTCTTGAGCCGTATCAAGGAATAAATAAGTTTGACTGATATCTGGTTCCATAGAATTGGTCAGCCATGTCATGACCAAAGCATTTTCAGTCACCCAAGCATCATAGCCAGGTTCATGTTGTGCTGGTTGAACCTTTTTTCCATCCAGATACCCCATCTTCCCTTTAGCCTGGATGAACAACTTAACAGATTGGCACCATTGCACATAGTTCCTACCGTTTAAACGGTGATTGGTGATCTGCATTGCTGGGTTGTCTCCAGAAAACGAAGAAATGGGAAGGGGTGAAGTTCCGGTCGAAATTCCAGATGAACTTTCAACATTTTCAGTATCCATGGCTTCCTAACAACAATACCCAGAAAAAAAGTTCCTCCAAATATGGTTTTGACCCTCAAAACATGAAGAGGGAAGGCAGACGATCAGAACGAGGTATGACTCGCCGGAAAAAAAATGGCAGGATGGCGGCGCGTGGACCACACGCGCCGGCGAGGCTGACGGACGGTGGCGGCGCGTGGCGGCGCGTGACGGCGTTTCCGGCGACGGGTCTTTTGTTGGCTGGCTCGGAATTTCGTTCTGGATCTAGTGGTGGCCTTGGTTTTGTAGTTGGAGGTGTCTAGGTGAGGGTTCTGACTTTGGCAGAAGCAAAAATACGAAAAAGGAATGGAAGGAAGGCAAAAAGGAAATTAGAACGGGGAAGAGACTGGATTATAACCAGCTCTTGATACCATGATGAAAAGAAGAAGTGTTTTATGAATAAACTTCTGATTCATTACTTGAAAGATCCAGGGAGGTACAATTTATATTGAGTACAAAGAACAAAGCTAATAAATAAGAACAAAAAACTAAGAGGCATACAAAAGACTAAGAGACATATTTACAATAACAAGAGAGCCTAATAAATAAAGGAACAGATAACAAGAAAGAAATAAATGAATTCTAGAATATTCTACAAAAAGATATCAGTACCTGGGCATTTGTTGAGCCAATAATAAACCAAAGAAGCTCTTCAACAACCCCTGGCCAAAATACTTTTTGGGAATCAAATGAAGAAATCAAGTCAACTTCTCTATCAAAATGTTAAAATAGATATTCCTCTTCCCCAATAAACATCCAAAGTAGGAAACACAAAAAATAATTAAATCAAAACAACAGGAAAAAGAAACAAAATCACATGAATGACAAGTCATTTTGCACAATAGGTTAAACACATATCTTAAACAGTAAAGTCCACTACATGCCTTAGTTGTTAGAAGAGGAAAGCTTTTGCGCAGATTGAACCTCATCTGTGGAAATATAGTGATGAAGTCAGCATATAAAACACAACAACCCTCAATATACCAATAAAAATATTACCTAGCAACCAAATTTTGACAAGGTACCAGTCCCCGTCCTATCATACTTAGTTGTACCTTCGGAAATGATTTCTTGAACCAGCCTAAGATACATGTACTCCTCATGTCTCTCAAAAATCATATTAGGAAGAAAAGAAAATTTCTCAATCTCAAATTTAATGGAATCTGAATTATTATCCAAAGGAGGATAAGCATTCTGACTTAGGGACTCTGTTGCAGAACTCCTTACACGCACATAAGTGGTGAAAGAATAGCTGATGTTGTTTTCTACCTTAGGGAAGGATGAGTATCATGGCCGAAATATAGTAGAATCAACTGGAGGCATAAAAGTTTCACACTCAATGCTTGCTTGAATTTCTGTAATGTGGATAGCTTCACATCCAGGTGCATTGAGAGCCTCTCTGTACATGGAAATTATCAGCCATAACAGAGAAAGAGCTCAATATGAAAGGGAAGGAGTAGAAGGGGAAAAAAAGGATATACCTAAATATCTGAGTCTGACCACCTCCTATGACAAATACTTTTTCAATTGACAGATAGTAAGGAGAAGCAGCTAAAAGTTCCAATGCAGAAGACATACTTTCGCATATAACAACATTCTCGACCGTTGCAATATCAAAGCTACCTGAGTGAGTCAGAACAACATTAAGGCGAGCATAAAGAGGCCTGTAATCAAGAGGGATACTCTCCCATGTTTTTCTTCCCATTACAATAGCATTCTTCTTCCCAGGGTAAGATGTTTTCGTAGTGATCTCCTTAAAAAATTTGAGATCAGTAGGTAATCTCCAGGGCAATTTTCCATCCTTACCGATGCCCATATTTTGGGTGGCAGCCACTACTACTTGGTAAGTCCTCTGTGGAATAGGTAGTGGCTTGACAATGCCAATGCTGTCTCCATTGGAGATTAGAAAAGAATCACTTGCCATAATAGAACTCAAAAGCTGACAGACACTTAAAGCTGGCGTCCGGAAACAAGGGCTGCACAACCAATTCTTTTGGAAGTGCAGCGGAAACTGAAACCCAAAAAGATACTAAATTAAAACTAATAACTATAAATGACACCACTCATATAAAAAACGTAATGAGATGATATGGATACACAATACTGTTAGCAAGGAGTGGAAAAAGAACAAGAAGGATATACAACTAAGACCTAAGTTGCTTCACAACGATGACTACTAATAGGGAGAGGGGACTTAACCCCCATATTTCAGCAAGAATTGCTGCAGCTAACGTGTGAATAAATCCAACCAAGTTACGTTACAGAATGGTGCTAAACACTAACCCTATGACATTATTTTTTGGTTTCACAACAAAAATGAAAGCTTCCTATCCCCTTTTCCCCTTCTGCACAAAATAAACTTTCTCAAAGACTTGTAAATTTCCCAAAACCTGTTTAATCACTTAAACTAAAACCAAACACACACACATATGGCATTATTACAGCGCAAGACGCATATAAGAAATTCAATCATTTCTTGAACTATCAAAACGACTGAAGGGAAATGGAGAGATTACGAAGCAAACACGAAGTTTAAAAAACACAAAACATTGAAGGCCCCAAGCGCTTACTAACTAACCATCCCTACAGTTATAATAAATTCATCCGTATCTACGAACAACACAAACAACCCATGCAACATATTCAGTAAAAATAAGTAAATTGAAGAGAAAAAAAAGCATAAAACTGAAATTGTGAAGAAGGAACTGAACGATCACAAAACGAAGCGCGAAATTTTGGAAGAGTTATGACCTAAAAAGTAAAAAACCTTGGGCAAAATTCCACGAACGTTATAAACTGGTAAGCAAAATCAAAATCAAAATCCGAAAAGAAAGAATAATTAGATAATAAAAATAAAGTTTGTGAGAAATTTTGGAGTAATGGGCATTTCAAAGGTAGCAGCTGAGTGTAGAAAGTGAGTGAGCGAGTGAAAACAGGAAATATCCCTTTTTGAGCTTTGGCCTTTGGATAATATAATATTGACAAAATATACTCCTATGTTACACATACATCGATTTCTGTTCTACTTTTTTATTTCTTTCCCCTTTTTTATGAATGGATGGATCTCACACAAAATTGTTTCTATAACACGATGAGATTAATAAAGCCCTATAATATTATGAGCTTTGGCCTTTGGATAATCTAGTATTATACTTTCAACTTATTTTTTATTTATGATTTTTTATAATTATATTTTAATCATTAATTTTTATTAATTATTAATTATTATTGTAAATTAATAATTAATTAATAAATTTAATTTATGAAAATAATTATTATTAATTAATGAAGATTAATAATTAAAATATAATTATAAAAAATTATAAATGAAAATATAATGTATAAACTTTCTTATATAATATAGGGGAAGGATATTGTAACAACCAAGTTGTGTTACTAACAATCAATCTCACCGTTAGATCGCTTATGTTGATCCAACGGTTATATTTCTTTCCATCTTTGTATGGTTATGATTTCCCATATTTAAAGTGAAAGCAATAAATATGGAAAATCACAATCATACAAATGTGAAAATAAATATAAAATATTAAATTTGGGAAATCATAACCATACAAAGATGGAAATAAATATAATCGTTGAATCAATATAAACGATCTAACGGTGAGATTGATTGGTAGAAACATGATAGTAACACAACTTGGTTGTTATAATATCCTTCCCCTATAAAATATAATATAATTTTTCCCGCCGAAAAATGAAAAGAATAGAACAAAGTCAGAAACCAACAAAAATGAAAAACCAAAACCAATTTTCACGTAGAGTGCCGCCAACTCATTGCACTATATAACAGAGTGCTGTGTGTAACAAATCATGTAACAAATTTTCAATATTTGCAAATACACCCTGTATTACAACTCAACTGTTAAAATCATGCTTATTGACAAGTCATAGGAGAGCTTTCTGCACGCGTCCTGGGGGCTAAATACAGTTTTAGACAGAAAAGCAATGATGGCATTCTCGTTATTACAACATGCACCCAGTGCACAGAGGAATTTATATTCATAATACATCTGTATATAACAGCCAACGTGTACCCAGTACACACCAGATTACATAACGGCAAAACTATTTTGTATAACCACATGGGGCTACCCATATAATCATAGTAGTAGTGTAATAATCATATCACATATACTTATGGTGCACTGTTCCTTCCTTGATTATTCTTCTCAAAGATTGCTTACTCTTTGACTTTGACTACTCACCTGGCATAGTTCATAACATAATCTCTACTCCATTAATCCTACACTTTTCTCAAAGTTATGTACACATATCACATCTCTTAATATAAGTATCATATTTCCCACATGTACTTCGCATCACATAGGGATCTTCTAAACATTCCCGTCCAATCACAGAGAACTAACTTCACCTCAATCCTTGCACTGAAAATTTACATTAGTCACTGCATTGAAATTTGACCTCGGTCCTTACACTAAAAACTACTCGCCAGTCCTTGCACCGACACTTACACGTCAGTCCTTGCACTGACAATTATACCTCAGCTCATTAACTAATCTTATCATTTTCGTTTTGACATTACACTTTAACTCTTTTGCTAAACACATAATTTCATACTCTATGCACATTTTATACATCAGTTCTTTCGCTAACCACTTAATTTCACACTTTATTGTAACTTAGTTCATACACTAATCACATGATTTCACCTTAGGTTGTACCTTAGTTCATTCTCTAATCATACCATTTCACCTTATTGTTATACAACAATAACCCACAAACTCATGCCACCGTTCTAATCCATTGCCTTCTGTGGCTCACATAAACATATACTCAATACTGTATAGCAACCCATCAATTTTTCCTGTTCACTTCCTCCCTTGGTGGTTGTAGAATATTCATTACCTTGAAAATACATCTACTCCGTCTATCAATCCATGTCAAATACCAATAATTTCACAAGCAGACTACTATTAGTAGTACCTATATATAGACCATAAGATCATAGTTTCCTTACAATTCTCATTACTGTCTTACACATGACTATATATTTCAACCGTCCTATTCAATTATCACTGACACGTCTGCCAATTTGAATCGGCATCCGTTAACTACAATGGTGCCTTCATGGTACATTTATCTTATGTTCATGGAGATTTCCTCAACTTTTTCCTTCTACACATACTACGTAATTACTTCATCTCACCTATGTTTACTCAACACTAACTCCTTATGGATTTCAATCCCATATTTCAATATCTCTCACATTACCAATTTACCAGCATCATAATTTCAGTGGTCAAATTCTATAGGAAAAAGTTTTTACTTATAATATAACTTTTTAGTCTTCACCAAAAAGGTCTGACAACACATTTAAGTCCGTCGTCCTTAAGTCCTCTAATATTCATATTTTACTTACTGCCATCTCTTGTCCATGGAGCAGTTAACACTGCAGCCACAACATCAGGCTAAAGACTCACATTCGGTGCTCCAAGGTTGCCACGCAGGCTTCTTACGATGACCACACATGTAACACAAAGGAATGGGCTGATCAGACCCACACTAAGGAATCACATATGCAATAATCGTAAAGAATCTACATACAACTATACAGCACATAACACAGCTATACATTATCAGAGTTCCCTAACAAAATTGCTCTGATACCATAAAATGTAACAGTCCATTTTACACCGGTATTGTTAACATTAATTATGATATTAAGCACAATTACAATCACAGCAATTCATTATAAAAATGCGAATAAACTTTTTTCGATTATTATGCGAGCATTTAAAACCATAAAAGCGTAATAATTAAAAGCTGTGACCATAACTGTAAAATCTTGTGGAATACTTATTTAAACTATTTTTATCACTTACCTGACTTATTATAAGTCACTAAGGGGTTTCCATAAACCCGCTTAGCCAATTTCACACTTTTGCGTTTTCTACCTATCCGAACGTGGTTCGGTATATTTATTTATATCCTCACAACTTTCTTCGTGTTCATCTCATCTTTTAGTATCTTTTACGGGACTTAATTAGCCTTCTAATGAGCCATCACACGAGTCATTTCGATCTCGTTTGCTCCGGATATCGTCGTTTGAAGTTGGACAAGCAAAGTTGCCAACAACCCCAAAACAGCTCAAAACGTCTCTCACTCCACGAATTACTGCAGCTAATCCACTCATCCAATTGCTCTCAATTTTTATACAAAAAACTAGACACCTCAAACTTCAATTTGATATATCATACACTTAATCTGACCCACAAAAGAAGCGGGAATAAAATTCCCAAAACCAGTCCAGAACAGCCCCCAAGTGCAGGGAAAACAAGGCAGTTGTGTTCACTGACTTGTACAGGTCGGAGTTCAACCCATACTTTTCTCAAACTTTACCACAAGCTAGAGGACGTCTCAAGCTTTAAAATGGCATATGGCACGTCCCTATTTGACCTCTGTGGAGGGAGATATGCTCTCCCGAAGTTCATCTAACATCTGTCAATTCTACAAAAAATTCGCTAGAGTTTCGTTTGTTTTTAAAAAATCCCCAAATCTGCAATTGCTCTCTAGTACCTCAAATGTACCTAATAACCAATGGGTGGCACACACAAGGACCAACAACGCCTTGGAGCACTTTCAACCCAACTCAGTTCACATTTATTATACAGTTCATACTATAGAGCTCACTTTATAAATCTTTAACTTGTTTCAATCACCAAAGTCCATTTACATGAAATTTCTCAACATACAATAAATCATAAACCTAAAATAGGCCTAAAGCCCTTTCATCATATTACATCAAGTATCATTGTACCTTTACACTTCTCAATTACATATTACCTCTTACAATTCATAACTTTAAATTACAACATAAAACTTAGAATGACAAATATGACTAGACTTGGGAAAAATATACATATTCATGATCTACATATATACTAGGCCCAACGGTCATCTAAATGCAAAAGTACTAATCCTCCCACGACTCATCCTATGGGCCTCTTGTCCGCCACTCCTGTGCCACTGCTACCTCCTGAAATAAAGTCCCCGAGACGGGGTGAGATATACGAATATATCTCAGTAACCCAGAGGTTTTGGAGAAAACTCCGCCCAATGGCTCAGTTCGATGCATATAAATAATATAAAGCAAAATTTCCCAAAACGGGATATAGCAAGGGATTTAGAGAAACTGGGGAATATCAGAATACAAACTACGACGAAGTGGGATGGTAGCTACCAATACCACGCAACGTCCTCGTCATCCAAGGCGTGTTCCTAGAACAACCAACCAAGGTACCCCTCCCATCTATATACACCCGAGACTTCTTAGTGTGCTCCTATCCGAATTACACACCATGACCCTGGGTCAACTGGGACTCCCTCTTGGAGACCTATCCAGTGGAAGTCCGCACTGCCCGAAGGCTAACTGTCTACTGGCCAGAGACTCGGTACATAAGTACCCTCATAAATGCTACATGCATGCTCATGCTGTTCTACACTACTCATATACATTTTCTACCATCACCCTCAACGGGTATGGTGGAACACACAAGGGGAACAAGCCCTAGTACCAAGAGGTTACCTCAATGAGCCTCTTCACTTAGCTCTATAGAATATACTCTCTGAGCTCGCTACTCAACAGAATGCCTACATAGAGGACATTCCCAATTACTTAAAACTCATATGAATACATGCAATCATCAATTACACAGTATGATTCCAATCACTTACCTCAATCCCACTTGGTCCAGGACCAAGGGCAATCCACCGACTCACGGTTCAGGATTCAAATCGATGTACAGCAACCTACAACAACCATGTACGAACCATCAATACATGAAAAATCTATCAAATTATGAAAACGTCAAAAATCCTCCCCAACACCATGTAAGTTCGGCCAAGAAGGTGCAAATTTGCATTTTATTTTTCTAACTTTTATTTCTCATTTTCTTATACATCCTTAGGTTGCCAAAAGGCCATACCAAACACCATTTTTTACTTTACATCTTTCAAACAACGTTTTGCCTAATATTTTGCTCTATGTCAATTCAACACTTAACACTCTCAATTATTTTTCTATTGGTTTTCCAACCTTCCAACCACCACACAACCCATCTAATTACCATTTAACTACACAACACATCATCTAACTAATTTTTCAACACAATTCCCTCACCTTTCCCTTAAATGGCCGAATTTAAACATAGGGTACTCCAAGGGATTTTCAATCAATTTTAACAATGTCACACCTCATACAATCTCATTATAACATCATTCAATCATATAACAACTCACCGACACAATCCTAACATAATTCAAAAACCCAAAGTCATGGCACCATCAAATTTTCCTAAGTTAAAAATCATATTTTTCACCTAAAATTTTCATGGCATTTCTAGCTCAAACACGTCATTCTAAGGCATTATCATCTAATACACATTTTCCATTTGAGCTCTCTAACATCACAAATCAAACAAGCCCTGTTTAGGGTTCATAAACAAATTCGAAAATAAATCTTCAAATCAATCCATGAGAGGTGTTGAAACTTACCCACAATTACGTCATAAGACTCCTCCTATAACTCCACAAGCAATGGCTCAAGAAATCAACCCCAAAATCACAAAATTCTCAAAATTTTCGTGGCTGTATATGCCCCTTTTCTCACAATAGAGAGGGATTTTAGGGAAATTAATCGGTGGAACGGGTTCGGATGATGATTTCCATCGAATTTCAAGACAAGAATCGTTCGATTCGGTTAAAAATCGATGAAGTTATGAAAGGAAGAAAAAACAAACAAAAATGGAGTCCAAGGGGAGGGGGCTGTCGTTGGAGCAAGGGGAAGGAGAGAGAAGATGGTGAATAGTGTGGAGCTTAGGTGGCTTAAATGATTTTAAGTGAGGTGGGCCCCACTGCCACCTCACGCGATTTCAAATTAACTTGAATTTTCCCTCTGATTCCGCTACACGCCCTCAAATTCAAAGCCTATTTAGAAACTATAATTTTTAACATTAACCATTGTCCTTTAATTATACTTGGTCAGATGAATCTGGAGTTTTTCGATCGTTCGGAGAAAACGCTGTTTTAAGCTGTTGCGCGCGCCGTTAGCACGCTTCCCCAAACTGACTTAATTCCATCAAATTTTATCAAAAATCATATTTCCTAACTCAGTAAACCATTTATAACTCATATTTGAAATCTAGAGTTCAAAACTCAATCGGCACGTTTTACGGTGCAATCGTATCGCGGTATTTTTACCCGCGAAAAACACTATTCACTGATTTTTCTGAAACTTGCCTATCCACTCAATTTTTGGTTCTGAATCCATTTCAGTGTTATTTTTATCATCTGAGACATTCTACTCAATTTTATCTTCCTAGGGTTGTGTGCATGGCTAATTACCGTTTTGCCCTTTCTTTGTATTTTGGCCTTATACTCAGGATTTTCACTAATCCTTCTCTTTAATTCTCATTTAATATTTTAATATTTAATTTTAGAAATGCGAGGTGTTATAATGCCGTCTACCAAATCCGCGACTCACTGGAGCAGATGCGGCATATAGGATCCTTCGGCGCTAGGGATGGCACCAGCTCGTTCCGATTCCAGATGAGCAACGTGCTGACGTGGATGAGTAGGGTGCTCACCAATGAGGAGACGTGTATGGACGGATTCAATGAAGTATCGGAGGGTCCGGTGAAGACGGATGTATCCCGTCGGGTGACGAAGGTGAAGAAGATAACAAGCAATGCTTTGGCGCTTGCGAATAGTTATAGCAACAAGGGAATGCCTTGAACTTTCAAATTTTTCAATCTTATGTGATGTTGCACAGAAGATTAACATTTATAACGATGATCAAACTAGCTAACTGATTAACATTTATTTTTCAATCAATACACCAAACTCATAAATTGATTCAATTAATGCAACATTTTTATGATTTAATTTTGGTTCAATGTTATTTTGAGTTTTTATTATTGCTATCTATGATGCACCGAACACTGACATAGGACACAACACGCTGACACGTTAATTCTAAAAAATGGCATCTTTCGACACGTTGGGACATGTTTTGGTATTAAATAATACTTTTAATATATATAATATAATTTATATTTAATACATATAAGAGTCCATAATAAGTCATATAACCAATCAAATATTCAAATTTTATAACATAAATAAATCAATAAAATTTCGTACCTTGTTAATTTTTCATGTCGAATTTCATAACAGAAAAAAATTGATTTATATATTATTTTTTTATGTTTAGTTAATAAAATAAAATTAAGACTAAAAAAACGTGTAGAATAATTCCTATGATGAAGCATGATTCGATAGAAATGTAAAGCCTTAAACTTGGAGTCACTCGTTTAAGCATAAGCCCTTATGATAGTGTTGAAGATGAAGGTATCGTAGAAAGGATTAGGTGCAACTTCTTCAACTTCAACATAGGAGAACAGGAATGAGGAAAAATAGTATATGGCATTGACTCCATTGAGATTGGAAGATGTGAAGGCGAACTATGTGAGATGAAAAAGGATGAGAACGACAATGGGTATTTAGGGATGAGAAAAAGGAAATGGTGAAGAATCAAATTGAAGAGAGAACAAAGATGAGATGAGGAGATTTTGAAACGGGAAGACGTTTGAGAAAAAAAGGATGGGAATAATGTTTGGAGTGAAATGCTCCTTTTCGTTTAAAAAGATGTAGTATTGGTCATTTAAAATGACAAATATTTTTCCCCTATATGTGTATATGTATAATGTTATTTTTTCTTTTGAAATTCTACGGTTTAGGTAAAGAAAGAGAAAATGAGAGAATATAGACTCAGAATAATTTGATATTAAATTGATAAATGTATTATGTGATACAAAATTCCAGGGGTGTTCGCGGTCTGGATTAGATCAATTTTTGAAGCAAATATTATCCGATCCAATTCCTTCGATTTGATTTTTTTTCAATATAATCTAATCCAATTCAATTTTATTCGATTTGGATTGGATCGATTTTTGATATTTTGAAAAGCCTAAAAACAGAACTTGTGAGAATTATTTTTACCAAGATGAGGGAGCATTATTTATCATAGAAAATTTTGGCAATATCGGAGTAATAAGTCTTCCAAAATCATTAACAACAAAAAATACTTGATTGCAAAATTGAATAAATACCGTAGACAGAAACTCCATAGCATAACGAAAGTAAACTTAAAACATTAAGAATGACACGAGAGAGTAAGAAGAATTAACTTATATGTAACAGGTGTATATTATACCACTACTACTAAGATTATGGGGGCAGCCCATGTGGTAATACAAACAGTTTGGATGTTATATACAGAGGTGATACAGACACCAAATGGACTGGGTCCATGTGTGATTTGGAGTGTACGGAGTACCAGTTTTGCCGTCATGTACAGATATTTTATGAGTATAAATTTCTCTGTGCACTGGGTGCATGTAATATGAATTGATAGTAGGAAGATCTCAGTGGGGCCTATGTGTTAGGAGCGTATAGCTATCTCTGTACGGGTTAAGTTCCTAAAGACTAGTAGTATTTGATATGAGTAATGAGAAACGAGGAAGTGTTCCACATTGGTGTAACAGTTAGTATGGTAGAGATAATTTATGTGAATGCACAAAGAAGAAACATTCGGGGGATGCTTTAGAATAGGGACAGCTAGTAGTAAGTCATTTTTACGGCATGGATCATATGGGTGGATTCTCTGATCGGTGGGTCATGACATCTGGGGCCCTTAGGACAGCAAGAGCTCGAGGGGTTAAACCTGTGAATGTTATTACCCACTGTATTGGGAGAGTTTTTCCATATGGTTAACGCAAGATGCGAGGTTATATATTTGTAAATGGACAATAGTATGTCAGATTTGGATATAAGAGTTGTGGCTTAGTGTGCAAGAACTTCAAAGTGTGATAGTGAAGCACTATTGTGGGTGTAAAGTAAGTTAGATGAAATAAATTTTGTCTCTAAGTGAAGTAGTAAGTTGTGGGAACCCTCGTCTTATGACCAAAAAGGGATGATAACGTGAGTTAAAGTTGACAGAATGAGTAAGTGTCCTTCTAGTAAGGCTAGTGATGATCAAGATTTCAGGTTAAAACAGTAAAGTGTTAGCCCTAAGGAAAAGATAAATTGAAATAGAGTCAAGTGCGAGCATGTATTAATGGATGGGAACTATAGTTGTAATTGATTACCAAAAACTGAATAGCTTGGTTTTGCTGATAAAGTAGATTGAGAAATGTTATATGTGATCGCATATGCCACTTATGGTGGAGAGTGTGTGGAAAATGCACAATGTTGATGATGTTTTGATTAAGTACTAATGAGGTATGGACGAGTGTTTGTGGTAACTTTAAATATTCCGAGAGACTGATGTACCAACTGGTGGGGAATTGTAGAAATAGTGGCAATGATGGAGTTAATTTTAAGTGGCTTGATAATTAAGTGTCAAGGATTGCCCTTGAGTGGCAATGACGGCTGTGCATGGTTGTAAAGGTTGCCGTACGTGGATATAAACTTGGAACAGTGAAACAGTGGATTGCCCTTGGACCTGGATCAAGTGGATTGAGGTAAGTGATGTGGTTTACACATGATATGTTGAAATTCATGAGTGGATTCAAAGTTCTAAGTGTGTGGAATGGTCCTCTGTGTAGGCGTTCCCTGTGAATCAAGTTGCAAGTGGAGTTCTGCGGAGCTCAGTGAAAGGAAAAAGAAAGGTAACCTATTGGTACTGGGGCTTGTTCCCCTTTTGTGTTCCACCTTGCTAGTTGATGGCAATGGTAGGAAGTGTGTATGAGTAGTGTAGAACAGAATGAGCATGCATGTGCATTATCACAGTGGGTACTTATGTACCAGATCTCTGGCCAGTAGATATTTTTAGCCTTCAGGCAAGTGTTTCCGGACTGCCACTGGATAGGTCTCCGAGAGGGAGTTCCAGTTGACCCAGGGTCGTGGTGTGTTATCCGGATAGGAGCACACTAGGTTGTCTCGGGTGTATATGGTTGGAAGGGGTACCTTGGTGGGTTGTTCTATGAACACGCCAGGGGTAGTACCCATAGGCGTATAGCCGAGGACATGGCGTGGTATTGGTAGCTACCATCCTGCATGTCGTAGTTGTTCTGATATATTCCCCCTTTCTCTAAATCCCTTGCTTTATCTCATTTTATAACAGTGGTGTTGTTTTTATATTATTGATATACATCGAAGTGAACCATTGGGCGGAGTTTTCTCCAGAACCTTTTGGTTACTGAGATATATCCGTATATCTCACCCCGTCTCGGGGCATTTATTTCAGGATGTACCAGTGGATATGGAGCAGCGGGTAAGAAGCCCGCATGATGATGAGTGGAGTAGTGATGCATGTTTTGTTCCAGTGTATCATACATGTCATTTTAGTTTATGGATTTATTTAGCAAGTGAAGTTGTAATATGTAAATATTTGTAGTTTAAAGTTAAAGTTGTAAATGTAAATGTAATCCAGTATTGTAAATGTACCATGGATGTATGTAATATGATGGAAGGACTTTAGGCCTATTATAGGTTTATGATTATCTGCATTATGGTTTATGCATGAAACTGAAAGTTAGTGATTGAAACTGTAAAGGATTTGAAAGTAAACTGTTTATGTTTTAAGTGTATATTGGATTGGGTTGAAAGTGCCCCAAGGCATTATTGGTCCTTGTGTTTGCCACCCATTGGATTTTGCTGGATTTCAGGTGTATTAGTGGTGTTAAACAGCTTATGCATAAATTGGGGATTTTAGGAAATACAAAGGAAACTCTGGCGAATATTTTGTAGAATTGGCAGTTTTTGGGTGAACTTTGGGAGAGTGTATCCATCTCCATAGTGGTCCGATTGGGACGTGCCATACGCCATTTCGAAGCTTAAGATGTCCCCTACGTTGTGTCAAAAGCCTAGGATCATTGGTGGTGTACGCAGCCCATGGGGGCTGGTGTCATGTTCGGCCCTGTTCTGTCCTGTTTAGTGGGCAGATTTGAAGCAGTTTTGGGAAATTAATTCCCTCTTCGTTACTTGGTCAAATTAAGCATACGATATATCAAATCGAATTTTGAGGTGTCTAATTTTTGGTGTAAAAGTTTTAGAGTCATTGGATGGGCGGTTAGGTGCAGTTTATTCTGTGAGAATTGGAGGTTTTAGGCTGTTTTGGAGTTGGTAGGCAATGTTGTCTGTCCAACTTCAAACGGCGATAACCGGAGCTCACGAGCTCGGAATCGAGTGTGTGATAGCTTGTTAGAAAGGTAAGTGAATAAGGAAAAAAAATAACCTGGAGTTTAAGTTTGGATTTTATTTTGTGTTCGTAGAAAAATAGATTGGCAAATCCTGTTAAGTGGTAAAAACGTAAAAAGTAAGGAATTGGCTAAGTGGGTTTATGGGAACCCCTTAGTATCTTGTATATGATAAAATAAAGTGTATAAATAGTTAAGAAAGTCTTCCGCTAGTGTTTCAGTTACGATCACAGATTTTTATTATTACGTTTTTTACCCTTTTACTATTCACGTAATAATCGGATAAAGTTTATCCTCATTTTTATAAATGAATTGCTGTGATTGTAACTGCGCTTAATATCATAATTAATGTTAACAATACCGGTACGTAACGGGCTGTTACATTTTATGGTATCAGAGCAGTTTTGTTAGGGAACTCTGATAATATATATAGATGTGTTATGTGCTACATAGTTGTATGTAGATTCTTATCGATTACTGTATATGTAATTCCTTAGTGTGGGTCTGATCAACCCATTCCTTTGTGTTACATCTGTGGTCATCGTAAGAAGCCTGCGTAGTAACCTTGAAGCACCGAGTGTGAGTCTTTAGCCTGATGTTGTGGCTGCAGTGTTAACTGCTCCATGGACAAAGGACGGAAGTAAGTCAAGTATGAATATTAGAAGGCATAAAAGAACAGACATAAATATTATATCTGGCTTCGATGAAAGTCAAGTATTATAAGCAACAGTGGTGTACAATTTATGATATGTACAATATGAGCATAGACGAACTTTCCAGTACTATGAAAAATGAACATATAACAGAGATGAACTTATGAGATTGGGAAATTCCAAGTATATGTGTGGAATAGTAAGACAATTATGTACAAGTGGTATTGGTGAATAGACTTCATCAAGGCGAGAGGTTTTGAACCTGAAGAATTATTGAGAAAAGGGAACAAATATGCGTATCTATGAGTTAAATACGTCATGTTTGATTAGCGATTATGAGACCAGGACAAGTGCGGTGCTCTTGAATGAATTGGGATGGTTCAAGCAGAGAAACAAATAGAATATTTGATGAGTAATCCTACGAGGTTTGACCACGTGAAAGTATGATGCTGGTAGATTGGTAATATGAGAGATATTGAAATATGGGAGTGAATTCCATAAAGAGATAGTGTTGACTAAACACAAGTGAGGTGAACTAATTATGTGTATATTATTATGTGGAATGTGTATAAGGAAAAGTGAAGGAATCGCCATGGATGGCACAAGATATATACACCATGAAGGCACTATTGCAGTTAATGGATGTCGACTCAAATTGGCAGATGTATCAGTGATAAAGGAACAGGATGGTTGAGATGTACAGTCATTAGTATGAAAGTAATGAGAATTGTAAAGAAATTATGATCTTGTGGTATATGTATAAGTACTACTAATAATAGTGCGCTTATGAAAATATTGGTAATTGATACAGAGTGATAGACGGAGTAAAGGTATTTATAAGGTGAAGAGATATTCTACAACCACCAAGGGTGGAAGTGATTAGGAAAACTGATGAGTTTCTCTACAGTATTGAGCATATGTTATGTGAGCCATAGCAGGCAATGGACTAGAACGATGGCGGGATTTTGCGGGTTATTGTTGTATAACAATAAGGTGAGATGATATGATTAGAGAATGAGCTAGGGTACAACCTAATGTGAAACCGTGTGGTTAGTGTGTGAACTAAGTGCAATAAAGTGTGAAATTAAGTCGTTAACGAAAGAACTGATGTGTAAAGTGTGCAAAGAGTGTGGAATTATATGGTCAGCAAAGAGCTAATGTGTAATGTCAAGATGAAAATGATAAGATTAGTTAGTGAGCTGAGGTATAATGGTCAGTGCAAGAACGGACGAGTAGTTTTAAGCGCAAGGATTAATGTAAATTTCAGTGCAAGGATTGAGGTGAAGTAGTCCTCTGTGATTCGACGGAAATGATTAGAAGATCCCCGTGTGATGGGAAATATGATACTTATACTAAGAGAGGTGTATAGAACTTTGAGAAAATTTAGGATTTGTGGAATAGAGATTATGTTATGAACCATGGCAAGTGATTAGTCAAAGTAAAAGAGTAAACAATCTGTGAGAAGAATAAGCAAGGAAGAGGTAATGGACTATGGATTGAACAGTAACAAGACAGAAGGAACTAGTAAGAGTTAGAAAATGTGTACGAAATTACGAAGAGAATTTGGATTATTATAACAGTGACTATGTTATAAACCAGGTCAGAGGGGTAACCGAAATGAAAGGAAACTACCAGTGAGAAGAATGACACGAGAAAGTAAGAAAAATTAACTTATATGTAACAGGTGTATATTATACCACTACTACTAAGATTATGGGGGCAGCCCATGCGGTAATACAAAACAGTTTTGATGTTATATACAGAGGTGATACAGACACCAAATGGACTGGGTCCATGTGTGATCTGGAGTGTACGGAGAACCAGTTTTGCCGTCATATATAGATATATTATGAGTATAAATTTCTCTATGCACTGGGTGCATGTAATATGATTTGATAGTAGGGAGATCTCAGTGGGGCCTATGTGCCAGGAGTGTATAGATATCTCGGTGCGGGTTAAGTTCCCGGAGACTAGTAGTATTTGATATGGGTAATGAGAAACAAGGAAGTGTTCCACATTGGTGTAACAGTCAGTATGGTAAAGATAATTTATGTAAATGCACAAAGAAGAAACATTTGGGGGATGCCTTAGAATAGGGACAGCTAGTAGTAAGTCGTCTTTACGGCATGGATCATATGGGTGGATTCTCTGATCGGTGGGTCATGGCATCTGGGGCCCTTAGGACAGCAAGAGCTCGAGGGGTTAAACCTGTGAATGTTGTTACCCACTGTATTGGGAGAGTTTTTCCATATGGTTAACGCAAGATGCGAGGTCATATAATTGTAAATGGACAATAGTATGTCAGGTCTGGATATAAGAGTTGTGGCTTAGTGTGCAAGAACTTCGAAGTGTGATAGTGAAGCACTATTGTGGGTGTAAAGTAAGTTTGATGAAATAATTTTTGTCTCTAAGTGAAGTAGTAAGTTAGTTGGAACCCTCGTCTTATGACCAAAAAGGGATAATAACGTGAGTTAAAGTTGACAGATTGAGTAAGTGTCCTTCTAGGAAGGCTAGTGATGATCAAGATTTCAGGTAAAACAGTAAAGTGTTAGCCCTAAGGAAAAGATAAATTGAAATAGAGTCAAGTGCGAACGTGTATTAATAGATGGGAACTATAGTTGTAATTGATTACCAAAAAGTGAATAGCTTGGTTTTGCTGGTAAAGTAGATTGAGAAATGTTGTATGTAACGCATATGCCACTTATGGTGGAAAGTGTGTGGAAAATGCACAATGTCGATGATGTTTTGATTAAGTACTAATGAGGTATGGACTAGTGTTAGTGGTAATTTTGAATATTCTAAGAGACTGATATACCAACTGGTGGTAAATTGTAGAAGTGGTAGCAATGATGGAATGAATTTTAAGTGAATTGATAATTGAATGTCAAGGATTCCTAGCGAATAGGACTTGTATATGAGAGATATGGCATTTTGAATAGTCCATCAGTTAATAGTGAAGTGGGTCGGAAATATGAGTCGTTCCAAAGGGCAATCCACCGACTCACGGTTCAGGATTCAAATCGATGTACAGCAACCTACAACAACCATGTACGAACCATCAATACACGAGAAATCTATCAAATTATGAAAACGTCAAAAATCCTCCAATACACCATGTAAGTTCGTCCAAGAAGGTGCAAATTTGCATTTTATTTTTCTAACTTTTATTTCTCATTTTCTTATACATCCTTATGTTGCCAAAAGGCCATACCAAACGTCGTTTTTTACTTTTCATCTTTTAAGCGTGCTTGACTTGGTGCAATTCTGGGATGGGTGACCTATTGGGAAGTTTTCCCAAGAAGTGTGCGAGTGAGGAAAAAGCACACTGAAAAGTCTCGTGTTAGTATGTGGGAATAGTCGTTGATTCTTGAAGCGACCGAGCATTACAAGTGGTATCAGAGCAGGGCCTCTCATCCAGTACGGTGTGGTTCGAGGACGAACCAGGCGGAAGCTGGTGGGCATGTAACATCCCGGGCGCTGACGAGGGCGGGGAGTGATCGCCGGTGCGCAAGGGCACAGACAAGGAGCGGCTCCTAGCAGGCTTCCAGCGACGGGGGTACATGAATGAATCGAATCAACACCCGAAAGAGAGGGATTCCAGAGACTGTGTTGGTATGGGACAGTACAGTTGGGAATGACTTATAAGAATTAATTGGTACTACCTATACTAACAAGATGCATCTACTTTTCGGTAGCCCGGATCGGAGAACTCCACAGTTAAGCGTGCTTGACTTGGAGCAATTCTGGGATGGGTGACCTCCTGGGAAGTTTTCCTGGGAAGTGTGCGAGTGAGGACAAAGCACGCTGAAAAGTCTCGTGTTAGTGTGTGGGGACAGTCGTTAATCCTTGCAAGTTGCCAGGCATTACAAGTGGTATCAGAGCAGGGCCTCTCATCCAGTACGGTGTGGTTCGAGGACGAACCAGGCGGAAGCTGGTGGGCATGTAACATCCCGGGCGCTGACGAGGGCGAGGAGTGATCGCCGGTGCGCAAGGGCACGGACAAGGAGCGGCTCCTGGCAGGCTTCCAGCGACGGGGGTACATGAATGAATCGAATAACACCGGAAAGAGAGGGATTCCAGAGACAGTGCTGGTATGGGACAATAAGTTGGGAATGACTTATAAGAATTAATTGGTACTACCTATACTAACAAGATGCATCTACTTTTCGGTAGCCCGGATCGGAAGAACTCCACAGTTAAGCGTGCTTGACTTGGAGCAATTCTGGGATGGGTGACCTCCTGGGAAGTTTTCCCGGGAAGTGTGCGAGTGAAGACAAAGCACGTTGAAAATTCTCGAGTTAGTGTGTGGGGACAGTCGTTAATCCTTGCAAGTTGCCAGGCGTTACAAGGCACTCCCAATTATTTTTCTATTGGTTTTCCAACCTTCCAACCACCACACAACCCATCTAATTACCATTTAACTACACAACACATCATCTAACTAATTTTCCAACACAATTCCCTCACCTTTCCCTTAAATGGCCGAATTTAAACATAGGGTACTCCAAGGGATTTTCAATCAATTTTAACAATGCCACACCTCATACAATCTCATTATAACATCATTCAATCATATAACAACTCACCGACACAATCCTAACATAATTCAAAAACCCAAAGTCATGGCACCATCAAATTTTCCTAAGTTAAAAATCATATTTTTCACCTAATATTTTCATGGCCTTTCTAGCTCAAACACATCATTCTAAGGCATTATCATCTAATACACATTTTCCATTTGAGCTCTCTAACATCACAAATCAAACAAGCCCTGTTTAGGGTTCATAAACAAATTCGAAAATAAATCTTCAAGTCAATCCATGAGAGGTCTTGAAACTTACCCACAATTACGTCATAAGACTCCTCCTAGAACTCCACAAGAAATGGCTCAAGAAATCAACCCCAAAATCACAAAATTCTCAAAACTTTTGTGGCTGTATATGCCCTTTTTCTCACAATAGAGAGGGTTTTTAGGGAAATTAATCGTGTTAGTATATGGGTGTCCTAGAGACAATCTTTTGATTATATAAAGGACACTAGATGTAGAACTTTGTTTGTCGCAAATAAATGAAAGCACTATTTATTCAGTTTCATATTGTGTCTCGATATTATTGTTAAATATTATATGAACGAACTGGATAAACCCCTTGGAATAGAACAGGTATCTCTTGAGTATCTGTGATGAGATCACGATCATGAGGATTCAAGGATATTGCATGTCTATTCCTAATTATATGTTCCTAGTCTAGAGACACTGAGTTTGGGGATCAGTGATCTCGGGTAAGACTAGTACGACTTATCTACTTGTATATGGATACAAGGTAAAGACCTCATGAGCTGCAGACATGGAGATATCTTAGCTAAAGTCGTGGGTGGATCTATAAGAGTATAGCTCGCACTGAACAGACCCAAAAAGAGACTCTATGAGGAAATCTCACAGATAGTGTCATTAGAGTAATCTCTTTATGTTCGGGTATGTCTTTCCTTAGACCAGAAGTTATTACCTAGACTGTGTTCTTGAAGGCATGTTTTGATTGTATGCCTCGTCTGCCTGAAACATGGAGACTCATAGGTATACTGTTGGGCGTGTCCTTAAAGGGCACAGGGCTAGGGTAATAAGCTGAAGGAATTCGTCAAATCTCTGTGAGAGATTAGGTTATCTGTAAACCGGAGAAATCGGGATGACATTTACAGGGACTCGGGAATCTAAGCATAGTAAACGAGATCATGAGATGATCTGCCTTTAGAGTCAGTAAATTGAAGATTCCCTATTTCGAATAAAGCTTACCCTAAACCGCGGGGGTTGATACATTTCCTTACCCTAGGTTAATGGGAAGATGACCGAGACGAAGGGAAATACATACGGTAACCAAATATGTGCAATAGGATGATCAAGTCATTAATCTTACTAGTTCTGGGGCAACAAAGCATTGCTAGTGCTCTGTGTTGTCATTAATTAGGTTGTGGGCTTGTTGGGCCCAAGCCCAGTTATGTCAGAAGCTAAGTTGGACCTAATGGGTCACACATTAACACCTTGTAGTCATGATGAACTAGCTTTAAAGGTATTGGGCCTAATAATGGTTGTTAGCCCAAAAAGCTGTTTGGAAGCCCACCTAGATGGGTGGATGGTGCATGAAGCTTAGTAATGGGCTTGGATAGTCCAAGCCATTACTAATTAATTTAATTAGTTAAATTAATAATCAAATATTTGAATTTCAAGTTTTGAATTTGAAATTTGAATTTTGAAATTTGAATTTGGAATTTGAATTTTGAAATTTGAAATTTGAATTTGAAATTCGAATTTTGAATTTGAAATTTTGAATTTTGAATTTGAATGTTTGAACATTTGAATTCAAGTGTTTGAATTCGAATTTGAATTGGCTTTAAAAAGTTGTTTCATAACAAAAGGATTAGATAAGATCTTATTGGAACAAATCCCTTGGATCAAGAAGAATCTTTGGAGCATAATTTTGGGCTGTTTGGGGCGCATACTTATGTGATAAGAATATCATCTTGTCATTTAAAACAAAGCTCCAATCAGATTTGGTAGTTGAGAGAATAAGTGGGTGAGTTGGTTCAAATTTTGAATGCAATTACTCAACATATTTGGACCCCTTTTAGGGCTGAATTATGCGCATGAAAAACATACTATATGATAGTTTATGAATCTAATTTTGAATAGTTTTGAATTTAGTTTCATGAGGATAAGATTGGAGGTTGTTGGCAAGATTTGTTTTGCAACAACTCCACCTTATCCTCCCCTGATCCATGCGCAACTTTCAAGTTATTTGAAAGGATAATTTTCATTTTTGAATGATGATTCTCTCTTCTACTAAGTGTGTGCATAACAACACACTTGTTCCTCTCCTTAGGGTTTTGAGAAAACCTAGCCTACACTCCTTCATCTCATGCACCATTCTGTAGGGTAGTTCACTACACCTTTCCAAACAGAATACCTAGCCTCCACCTTCACCACTTGTGCGCATAGCAAGCCTCACTGTGGTGTTCATCTGGTGGCTTTCAAGAAGGAGTTCTTGCATCATTGATGAACGGTGGTGTGGATCACCATTAGAGGGTTTGAACCCTTCAAGCCTGACAATTGATCTCCTTGACTGATCAGACCAAAAACAAGGTAACATCATGCTGTCTTAAAGCATGAACCCATGTGTGCTTGTATGTTTCCGCAGTAAAAAATTTTGTTTTTACACCTTACATGCATCGGCCTTCAAAGGCCAGTTTACTTTCAAGTGGAATCAGAGCCAGGTTGCTTTACCATCGGCGGGTGATGGTACCTTGTTTGTGAAAAGAGTTTTTCATGGTGAAAATCTTTAAAGGGTTAAATATTAAATTCTGCATATGGATTTTGAATCACGAATCCTTTAAGGTGTTAAAGTTTTTGTTTTTATGAACATGTAAATTTGATTCTGTGTTCATAAAATATTATGCATCATGATTTAGTTTCTTTTTCTTTATGAAAGTCTTAAAAGGAACACCTTTTTTGAAAGGGTAGATTCGGCCATGCAGGGTACTGAGAGTACCTTGAATGTTTTCTTATTTTTCTCCATTAATTTTGTCATGTTTATATGCATGAAATTTTGTGACAAAATTTATCATATAGTTGTCTATATGGTTCGGCCATAAAGGGGTTTGTGGCTACATGCATGGTTTAATTTTGTTTTCTTTAAGAAAGAATTAACAAAATTTGAATTAAAATTATTTTTAAATTCGGCCAACTAGAGAAATTTAATAATATGAATCTTGATATTATTTTGATGTTTAAATGTTAAATGTCAAAATATATGTGAAAATATTATGGGATAATATAATGTTTGTGTTTGCAAGTTTTGAACTTTTCAGGTACAAACTGGAAGGGGATGGTCATGGTGTCCGGATTTAAACTTTTGAATTTTAAATTAATGTGTAATCGCGCCTTTTGATTTACAAGTGTATTTGTAATTTAATTTTTGTAATTTTGTCCCTCCAAAGATGTTTTGGAGTTTCTTTAATTATGTGTAATTAGAGAAATAGGCTAGTGGCGTATAGACGACAAGCGGCCATTGCTTAAAGAAGCCAAATGGACAAAAGCGCGAGCACCATGACTATCTCAATATAAACTGTTTATATGCATGTATGATTAGAACGTCTAGTATGCATGAATTAGGCAAACCACATTTTGTATGGTTATTATGTTTGTCCAATAGCGACTAGTGTAAACCGATAGATGTTTGACATAGGTTACGACTAGCATGATAACTTACAACATGCGTTTGATGAGACCTAATTAACCCTAAAATAAAAGGAACCCTTAAAAGGAATAAATAATTAAGCGTATGATTACCTCTCACCACCAATGCTACTCAAACCTCTTCTACATACTGGTGCTCCACAACTCAGTTGGGACCCACTATTTCATTGAGCTAGAGTAGTGTTTGAAGTGTAAGACACTTATGGTGCTGGTTTAATGCTTAACTAAGACATAAGTTGCAGGCACAGCCGGACTTATGTTCTTAGGGTAATGGTGCTAGGTTGGTTGCATGAGATGCACCACTAAGTGACAAAGAGTTGTCAACCTAAAGTTAAGAGAGGGTATGAGATACTGTTGATAAAGGTCAACCCATTATTTAAATTGATCTTGCAGTCTCAGACGGAGATTAAAATAAATTATCGCACTCTTAATCCCACTAAGGTAAAATCTAAAAGTAGATTAACCCTAAGTCAAATAGTAAGGGTCATTGACTTAGATAAAATAGTGGGAGGGGCAAATTATTTAAAGTCTTTAATAATTTGCTTTTAACTACATAACCGTATATAAACTAAAATCATATTTACATTTTTTTCAGCTTTTAGTTTGACCAATCAACTGTCACTGCGTTCAATTCTCGATAGGAATAAACTGACCGGTTCAAATTTTATGGACTGGTATCGGAACTTAAGAATTGTTCTTAAGACCGAAAAGATAGCTTATGTCCTTGACACTGCTTTGCCTATTGCGCCTAAGGAAGGGGAAGATGGGTTCACGGAATTTGATTTCGAGACCCACAAGCAACACATGGATGATAATGTGTTGGCTTGTTGCATCATGCTGGCATCCATGTCACCTGAAATGCATAAACAGCACGAGCATATGGATGCCCCCTCTATTATCATGCATCTCAAGGAGTTGTATGATATTAAAGGCAGACATGAGAGGTATGAGACCTTTAGGGAATTGTTCCTGTGCAAGATGACTGAAGGCATGTGTTTTAACCGCCATGTACTGAAGATGATGGCACTCATTGAGAAGCTAGAGGGTCTAGGGTTCTCAATGGATGCTGAATTAATTAATGACTTAGTTCTATCATCACTTCTCCTTCTTTCAGTGAATTCAATGGATTACAACATGCATGGGATGCTTGTGAGCTTGCCAGAGTTGTTAAGGATGTTAACGACTGCTGAAATGTCTATCAAGAAGGATGAGACACAATCTCTTATGATTGGTGGGCCTGAAAGGGCCATGGGTAAGGGCAAGGAGCCTGCAAAAGGCAACTCCCTTAAGCCCAAAGGAAAACCCAATAAGAAAAAGGGCAAAAAGAAAGGTAAGGGAGCATCCAAGGACAAAAGCGATGTTGTGTGCTTCCATTGTGGCAAATATGGCCATTGGAAAAGGAATTATCCAGACTACCTGAAGAGTGTGAAGGAGCATGGTGATGCTTCAACCTAAGGTATTCACATGATTGAGATAAATTGTTCTTATGCCAATCCGACTTCATAAGGTATTGGATACCGGTTATGGTTTTTATAATCTGCAATGTGTTGCAGGTGCTTAGAAGCCTAGAAGATTGGAGAAGAACGAGGTGGACCCCGCGCAGGTGATGAAGCAAGAGTTGCTGCTCATGCTGGTGGAGATACCGACCTCATTAGCCTACGGGCACCTTATTGCATTTGAATAATTGTCTTTATGTTCCCGGCATTTCTAGAAATATTATTTCTTCTTTAGAACAAGATGGTTTTGCTTTAACTATTAAGGATGGTACATTTTCTATCATTTTGAATGATATTGTTTTGGTACGCTTCTTTAATTAATGGCTTGTATATTTTGGAAATGGGAACTAAAGTGCTCAATGTAGATGTGAAGTGACCTAGGATAGATAATCAATCCTATCTTTGGCACTATAGACTAGGGCACATAAATGAAACAAGATTGTCTAGGATGCATAGAGATGGATACCTGGACTCCAAGGATTTGGAATCCTGTGGACAGTATGAGTCTTGTCTAGCTGGGAAAATGATTCGTCAAAAGCCCAAAGGGTCGAGATTCATAGGGCTAGTGAGTTATTAGAACTCATTCACTGTGATTTATGTGGCCTAATGTATATTGAGGCTAGAGGAGGAAACTCCTATTTTATTTACTGATGAAGTAGAGAAACAGCGTGGCAAGATGGTTAAGTCATTGCGATCAGATCGTGATGGTGAAAATTTGAGCCATAAGTTTCAGGATTATCAGAGAGAAAATGGAATTCTCTCGCAGTTTACTGCACTTGACACACCACACCAAAACAGTGTCAGGAGAAACAGGACTGTTTTAGACATGGTTAGGTCTATAATGAGTTAGACTCAACTTCCAAAATAGTTTTGGGGATATGCCTTAGACACAGCGGCATAACTTTCTAAATAGGGTGCTGTCTAAATCTGTTCAGACCACACCATATAAGATATGGAATGGTAAGAGACCCAACCTGAGTTACCTCAGGGTATGGGGATCGCCGGCTTATGTCAAAGCGTTGGCATCATACAAGCTTAGTGCTTAGAGTACTAAATGTCTATTTGTGGGTTATCCCAAGGTTCTAAGGGATACTGGTTTTACTCCAGGAATGCTGAGTTCCTTGAGAAGGATTGGATCTCTCAAGGAGGCAGTGAGAGTAAGATTGATCTTGAAGAAGTGCAAGATCCACAAGAACAGATTGAGGAACCCGAGTCTGCTCCGCAGGCGACGTTCTCCAATGGAGAAGTAAACACACAACTCCGTAGATCTACTAGGGTCATCCATCCACCTGAGAGGTATGGGTTTGTGATTGAGAATCAGCAAACTATTGAGGATGATGAACCAAGTAACTACGAGGAGGCAGTCAAGGATGTTGACTCCTCTAGATGGTTTGAAGCCATGAAATCTGAAATGGATTCGATGTATCTGAACAAGGTATGGACCTTGGTTCCTAAACCGTAAGGAATAGTTCCTATCGGTAATAAATGGGTCTTTAAAAGAAAAGACTGATGCAGATGGAAACGTTCAGACCTAAAAAGCTAGGTTGGTGGCGAAAGGATATCGTCAAAGACAAGGAGTTGACTATGATGAAACTTTCTCACCAGTTGCCATGATCAAATCTATTAGGATCATGCTTGTAATAGCAGCATACCACGACTATGAAATTTGGCAAATGGATGTCAAGACCGCCTTCTTGAATGGGTTCTTGAAGGAGGAAGTGTACATGACACAACCTGAAGGCTTTGAAATCAAAGATCTGGAGCATATGGTATGCAAACTACAAAGGTCAATATATGGGCTAAAGCAAGCATCAAGGAGTTGGAATATACGTTTTGATGAAGTCATTAAGAGTAACGATTTTATCAAGAACGAGGATGAACCTTGTGTTTACAGGAAGGTTAGTGGGAGTAATGTCGTCTTCCTAGTGCTTTATGTAGATGACATATTGCTAATAGGAAATGACATCCCCACATTAAAAATAACGAAAGAGTGGCTTTCAGAAAACTTCACCATGAAGGATTTGGGAGAGGCAGCCTTTATACTTGGTATAAAGATCTATAGAGATAGATCCAAGAGGCTGCTGGGTTTATCTCAATCCACGTACGTTGACAAGATGCTAAAGAGGTTTAGCATGGAAGGGTCGAAAAGGGGTTTTCTTCCTGTCAGTCATGGGGTACACCTATCAAGGGCTATGTGTCCTAAGTCACAGCCTGAGAAGGATCGCATGAATGGAATTCCATACGCTTCGGCTATTGGATCCATCATGTATGCCGTGATATGTACGAGACCAGATGTCTAATATGCTTTAAGCATTACGAGCAGATACCAGTCAGACCCTGGAGAGGGTCACTGGACGGCAGTCAAAACCATCCTTAAATACTTAAGAAGAACTAAGGATGCGTTTCTGGTCTATGGTGAGGTTAATGAGTTAACAGTGAAAGGGTTCACTGATGCCAGCTTTCAGAGTGAAAAAGATAACTGTAAGTCACAATCAGTGTTCGTATTCACCTTAAATGGTGGGGTAGTATATTGGAAGAGTTCCAAGCAGGATACTAAAGCAGATTTAATGACAGAAGCTGAATACATAGCTGCTTCAGAAGCGGCTTAGGAGGCCGTATGGATCAAGGAAGTTCATTTCTGAACTAAGGGTGGTTCCAAGCGTGGATGTGCCCATACAGTTGCTTTGTGACAACACTGGAGCCATTACGCAGTCAATGGAACCTAGGTCTCATCAAAGATCTAAACACGTGCTCTGCAAATATCAGAATACAAACTACGACGAAGCGGAATGGTAGCTACCAATACCACGCAACGTCCTCGTCATCCAAGGCGTGTTCCAAGAACAAACAACCAAGGTACCCCTCCCATCCATATACACCCGAGACTTCCTAGTGTACTCCTATCCGGATTACACACCATGACCCTGGGTCAACTGGAACTCCCTCTCGGAGACCTATCCAGTGGAAGTCCGCACTGCCCGAAATTTAACTGTCTACTGGCCAGAGACTCGGTACAGAAGTACCCTCATAACTGCTACATGCATGCTCATGCTATTCTACACTACTCATATACATTTTCTACCATCACCCTCAACGGGTATGGTGGAACACACAAGGGGAACAAGCCCCAGTACCAAGAGGTTACCTCAATGAGCCTCTTCACTTAGCTCCATAGAATATACTCTCTGAGCTCGCTACTCAATAGAATGCCTACACAGAGGACATTCCCAATTACTTAAAACTCATATGAATACATGCAATCATCAATTACACCGCATGATCCCAATCGCTTACCTCAATCCCACTTAGTCCAGGACCAAGGGCAATCCATCGACTCACGGTTCAGGATTCAAATCGATGTACAGAAACCTACAACAACCATGTACGAACCATCAATACACGAAAAATCTATCAAATTATGAAAACGTCAAAAATCCTCCCCTACGCCATGTAAGTTCGGCCAAGAAGGTGCAAATTTGCATTTTATTTTTCTAACTTTTATTTCTCATTTTCTTATACATCCTTAGGTTGCCAAAAGGCCATACCAAACGCCGTTTTTTACTTTACATCTTTTAAACAACGTTTTGCCTAATATTTTGCTCTATGTCAATTCAACACTTAACACTCCCAGTTATTTTTCTATTGGTTTTCCAACCTTCCAACCACCACACAACCCATCTAATTACCATTTAACTACACAACACATCATCTAACTAATTTTTCAAGACAATTCCCCCACCTTTCCCTTAAATGGCCGAATTTAAACATAGGGTACTCCAAGGGATTTTCAATCAATTTTAACAATGCCACACCTCATACAATCTCATTATAACATCATTCAATCATATAACAACTCACCGACACAATCCTAACATAATTCAAAAACCCAAAGTCATGGCACAATCAAATTTTCCTAAGTTAAAAATCATATTTTTCACCTAAAATTTTCATGGCCTTTCTAGTCAAACACATCATTCTAAGGCATTATCATCTAATACACATTTTCCATTTGAGCTCTCTAACATCACAAATCAAACAAGCCCTGTTTAGGGTTCATAAACAAATTCGAAAATAAATCTTCAAGTCAATCCATGAGAGGTCTTGAAACTTACCCACAATTACGTCATAAGACTCCTCCTAGAACTCCACAAGCAATGGCTCACAAGAAATCAACCCCAAAATCACAAAATTCTCAAAATTTTCGTGGCTGTATATGCCCCTTTTCTCACAATAGAGAGGGTTTTTAGGGAAATTAATCGTGTTAGTATATGGGTGTCCTAGAGACAATCTTTTGATTATATAAAGGACACTAGATGTAGAACTTTGTTTGTCGCAAATAAATGAAAGCACTATTTATTCAGTTTCATATCGTGTCTCGATATTATTTTTAAATATTATATGAACGTACTGGATAAACCCCTTGGAATAGAACAGGTATCTCTTGAGTATCTGTGATGAGATCACGATCATGAGGATTCAAGGATATTGCATGTCTATTCCTAATTATATGTTCCTAGTCTAGAGACACTGAGTTTGGGGATCAGTGATCTCGAGTAAGACTAGTAGACTTATCTACTTGTATATGGATACAAGGTAAAGACCTCATGAGCTGCAGATATGGAGATATCTTAAAGTCGTGGGTGGACCTATAAGAGTATAGCTCGCACTGAACAGACCCAAAAAGAGACTCTATGAGGAAATCTCATAGATAGTGTCATTAGAGTAATCTTTTTATGTTTGGGTATTTCTTTCCTTATACCAGAAGTTATTACCTAGACTGTGTTCTTGAAGGCATGTTTTGATTGTATGCCTCGTCTGCCTGAAACATAGAGACTCATAGGTATACTGTTGGGCGTGTCCTTAAAGGGCACAAGGCTAGGGTAATAAGCTGAAGGAATTCGTCAAATCTCTGTGAGAGATTAGGTTATCTGTAAACCGGAGAAATCGGGATGACATTTACAGGGACTCGGGAATCTATGCATAGTAAAAGAGATAATGAGATGATCTGCCTTTAGAGTCAGTAAATTGAAGATTCCCTATTTCGAATAAAGCTTACCCTAAACCGCAGGAATTGATACATTTCCTTACCCTAGGTTAATGGGAAGATAACCGAGACGAAGGAAAATACATACGGTAACCAAATATGTGCAATAGGATGATCAAGTCATTAATCTAACTAGTTCTGGGGCAACAAAGCATTGCTAGTGCTCCGTGTTGTCATTAATTAGGTTGTGGGCTTGTTGGGCCCAAGCCCAGTTATGTCAGAAGCTAAGTTGGACCTAATGGGTCACACACTAACACCTTGTAGTCATGATGAACTAGCTTTAAAGGTATTGGGCCTAATAAAGGTTGTTAGCCCAAAAAGCTGTTTGGAAGCCCACCTAAATGGGTGGATGGTGCATGGAGCTTAGTAATGGGTTTGGATAGTCCAAGCCATTACTAATTAATTTAATTAGTTAAATTAATAATCAAATATTTGAATTTTGAATTTGAAATTTGAATTTTGAAATTAGAATTTGGAATTTGAATTTTGAAATTTGAATTTTGAATTTTAAATTTGAAATTTGAAATTTGAAATTTGAAATTTGAATTTGGAATTTGAATTTGGAAATTCGAATTTTGAATTTGAAATTTGAAATTTTGAATTTTGAATTTTAAATTTGAATGTTAGAACATTTGAATTCAAGTGTTTGAATTCGAATTTGAATTGTCTTTGAAAAGTTGTTTCATAACAAAAGGATAAGATAAGATCTTATTGGAACAAATTTCTTGGATCAAGAAGAATCTTTGGAGCATAATTTTGGGCTGTTTGGGGCGCATACTTATGTGATAAGAATGTCATCTTGTCACTTAAAACAAAGCTCTAATCAGATTTGGTAGTTGAGAGAATAAGTGGGTGAGTTGGTTCAAATTTTGAATGAAACTACTCAACATATTTGGACCCCTTTTAGGGCTGAATTATGCGCATGAAAAACATACTATATGATAGTTTATGAATCTAATTTTGAATGGTTTTGAATTTAGTTTCATGAGGATAAGATTGGAGGTTGTTGGCAAGATTTGTTTTGCAATAACTCCACCTTATCCTCCCCTGATTCATGCGCAACTTTCAAGTTATTTGAAAGGATAGTTTTCATTTTTGAATGATGACTCTCTCTTCTACTAAGTGTGCGCATAACAACACACTTGTTCCTCTCCTTAGGGTTTTGAGAAAACCTAGCCTACACTCCTTCATCTCATGCACCATTCTGTAGGGTAGTTCACTACACCTTTCCAAACAGAATACCTAGCCTCCACCTTCACCTCTTGTGCGCATAGCAAGCCTCACTGTGGTGTTCATCTGGTGGCTTTCAAGAAGGAGTTCTTGCATCATTGACGAACGGTGGTGTGGATCACCATTAGAGGGTTTGAACCCTTGAAGCCTGACAATTGATCTCCCTGACTGATCAGACCAAAAACAAGGTAACATCATGTTGTCTTAAAGCATGAACCCATGTGTGCATGTATGTTTCCGCAGTAATTTTTTTTTGTTTTCACACCTTACATGCATCGACCTTCAAAGGCGAGTTTACTTTCAAATCGGTGGAACGGGTTCGGATGATGATTTCCATCGAATTTCAAGACAAGAATCGTTCGATTAGGTTAAAAATCGATGAAGTTATGAGAGGAAGAAAAAACAAACAAAAATTGAGTCCAAGGGGAGGGGGCTGTCGTTGGAGAAAGGGGAAGGAGAGAGAAGATGGTGAATAGTGTGGAGCTTAGGTGGCTTAAATGATTTTAAGTGAGGTGGGCCCCACTGCCACCTCACGCGATTTCAAATTAACTTGGATTTTCCCTGTGATTCCGCTACATGCCCTCAAATTCAAAGCATATTTAGAAACTATAATTTTTAACTTTAACCATTGTCCTTTAGTTATACTTGGTCAGATGAATCCGGAGTTTTCCGATCGTCCGGAGAAAACACTGTTTTAAGCTGTTGCGCGCGACGTTAGCACGCTTCCCCAAACTGACTTAATTCCATCAGATTTTATCAAAAATCATATTTCCTAACCCAGTAAACCATTTATAACTCATATTTGAAACCTAGAGTTCAAAACTCAATCGGCACATTTTACGGTGCAATCGTAACACGGTATTTTACCCGCGAAAAACACTATTCACTGAATTTTCTGAAACTTGCCTATCCACTCAATTTTTCGTTCTGAATCCATTTCAGTGTTATTTTTATCATCTGAGACATTCTACTTAATTTTTGTCTTCCTAGGGTTGTGTGCATGGCTAATTACCGTTTTGCCCTTTCTTTGTATTTTGGCCTTATACTCAGTATTTTGCCCTTCTCTTTAATTCTCATTTAGTATTTTAATATTTAATTTTAGAAATGCGAGGTGTTATAATGCCGTCTACCAAATCCGCGACTCACTGGAGCAAATGCAGCATATAGGATCCTTCGGCGCCAGGGATGGCACCAGCTCGTTCCGATTCCAGATGAGCAACGTGCTGACGTGGATGAGTGCGGTGCTCACCAATGAGGAGACGTGTATGGACGGATTCAATGAAGTATCGGAGGGTCCAGTGAAGATGGATGTATCCTGTCGGGTGACGAAGGTGAAGAAGATAACAAGCAATGCTTTGGCGCTTGCGAATAGTTATAGCAACAAGGGAATGCCTTGAACTTTCTGATTTTTCAATCTTATGTGATGTTGCACAGAAGATTAACATTTATAACGATGATCAAACTAGCTAACTGATTAACATTTATTTTTCAATCAATACACCAAACACATAAATTGATTCAATTAATGCAACATTTTTATGATTTAATTTTGGTTCAATGTTATTTTGAGTTTTTATTATTGCTATCTATGATGCACCGAACACTGACATGGGACACAACATGTAACACCCCGTTCTAGAACCGGTTTGTTAACATCAACTTATGATATTAAGCGCAGTTACAATCACATTGGTGCAATTAAAATCCGGTTAAAATTTTCTTTTAAAACCAGCTGAACTAAAATTACCCAATTGCGTGACCATAACCATAATACATTGCGGAATAGAATAATTAAAGCTTAATACCATACTTTCATTTCATTTATTATGGTCTCCATTTGTCAATTATATTATAGGATTTTTCATTATTTACGCGTGGGTTCAAACCGCGCTAAAATCGGAGCACCGTAGCCCAAGTTATGAGGTTTCTAAGCGACAGGTGCTGAATCGTCAGATCCTCTGCGCTTCAAGCGTAGAACTCTACGCTTCAAGCGTAGAGGAGATTAATGGGACAGTGGGTCTACGCTTCAAGCGTAGATCCCACGCTCCGAGCGTAGACAGTTTGGAGCAAGCACCCAAAACAGGGCAGTTCGACCTACCTGTGGTGTTTTAACAATAACTTGAGTTATACTTATCCAAATTACACAATCTTGGTCTTTATGGAAAGCTAAGAAACATATCTACAACTTCCATCAAGACACAAGGATCCAAATCTATCGTATAGGATACGAAAATTGGACAACAAGACAGGGTATCTTTGTTTTGAATTGGTTTTCCAACCTAAAGGTCTTCTTTCACCTAATTTACATCATATAATCCTTTCAATACATGAATTCTAGTCTCTCTAGATACTCATACACAATAGAAGCATACATATCATTTCATCATATATGCAAATACCCAATAATTACAACATTACATCATGTTTACAAGTTTCAATTACAAATTATGGGACTTAGCTACAAAACACTATGATCAACTCCTTGGCTCTCATCAACAAAAGAGATACCAAAGGGGATGAGCATAGGCTAAGTCGAACCAATTAACACATAGCATGCATATGACAATTGTCTTTCATTTACAATCCTATACATAGGAACTACAAAATGGCATGCTTAATCACAATGATGAAACTCTTCATGTATCAACTACTTCAAATATGGCCACTTGCCATCAGAGGCTCCTGCAGCATCCTTTCCTGAAAGGGGGTCCCCAACCACACGGGGTGAGATATACGAATATATCCAGTAAACCAGGGGTCCTTGGAGCATCTCTCCACCCCATAGTTCAATAACAGTGTAATAGCGATGACAATAATAATGCAACAAATACATATCCATGCAAGTGTACACAACATCTCCAGGAGAAATCCCTCGAGCTCTCGAGCTGTCCTAAGGATACTCAGATGCAAATAGTCTTACTGGCCAGCTAAACTACCAAGTATGATTTACGCATTGTCATGCAACATACCAACATAGGGAAACACCATCCTATGTCACACCAAAGCATGCAAATACGTATAACAAAGCATTACAATATTTCATTGCATTTATGTACAACAACACACCATTACCCGTTCAGGGCTTGGTGGAACAATAAAGGGAATTACACCCAAGGTCCGAAGGCTTACCTCAATGATTCCAACTTAACCTTTGTTCCTCACCAATCTTCACAACACAATTATCAATCCCAAGGAGCTAACCGAGCTCCATAACTTGCTCCAATGGTTGGTTACTCACTGTTGGTCCAAATGCCTCAATCCTAAGCATCACATGGACAATATCAACAATCAACCAAACCAAACCATTGATTACCAAAACAAGCCAAACCATAGTCAAATGCATAATTTTGTAGTTTTCCAAACAAAATCATATGACTATATAAACTTATTTCCACCGATTAAATGTCATTCCTAGCATTTTTCTTAACATACTCTAGGCCTCAATCTTCCTTAAACATAGCCCATTTACTCAACTTTTCATAAACCCTAAACACTATTCATCATCACCCCCAATCATGCATTTCTTATGAAAATAGAGTTCAAGGAGTAGAATCTTACCACCAATGGTTGCACAACCAAGGATTGGTTACTCCTCAAGCTTCCATGGAAGTAGCAACTCTCAAATCTCACAACTTCTCCAATGGGTCAAAACTTTGGAAGGAAGTATCTCAAACCACACAGCTCCCCACCAAGACCCAAGCTAGGATTGTGAAAG
>JAVKPL010001793.1:0-17273 GCA_032173675.1 Gastrolobium villosum
ATCATGCATGTTTAGAAGCCAATTCATGAAAGGAAAATAGCTATCCTGCTATTTAATTATTAACACTTTTACTCTAATATGGTTATGTACTCATGTTTTATTCGATGCCTTGAATAAGGGAAAAGAAAATATATTCTAACAATGGTACAATAATATACAATTTGTTAAAATATTATCTTGCACTTTCATCCACCTCGGTTCTAGTCTAATTTAATAGGGATTGGTTTTTTATTTATTTTTTTTACAACGTAATTTTACAATACCTAAGTTCTCAAGCTAAAATCACTAATTTTTCCACACCCATCCACCTAAGTAATGGGATACAAGGATTCACAAATAACAAGGAAAATACTAGCATCTTATTAATGCATTTACAAAGTTGCTATTCAGTTTTTTGATTCCACATTACACAGTTTTGTCATTCTTCCATAAATAGAAAAAACATAGCCAAAAAAAGTAGTTTTCCACCCAGAGCAAAAGATATCCAACAATGGGAATGACAAGATTTTCTTAGACCACAATAAGCATATGAATTCACAGATTAAAAAAGGAGGGGACATAACAAAACAAAAACAAGACAACAAAATAAAAAGAAAGAGGGGAGAACTGGAGAAGGAATTTTTCACCTTTGGTATTTTACCTTGAACTAATGATGCCTTCTGTAAAAAAATAAAAAATTTCCTGTGGGACATAGGCAACAACCTAAGTCCGCCATTGTGGAAAAGTGAGAGTACATGTTCTTCATCCTGTCAAAATTTTCCTGATTTTGAAGTTTTGGTCTCATTTTCAGGCAAGATTATACTTACGATCTCTTACAACCATATCTTATCATCATTGATTTCCGTCAATCAACGATTATCATTTATTGTGAATTAATAATTAATTAATAAGTTTAATTTGAGAAAATGATAACCATTGATCGACGGAAATCAACGGTAATAAGATAGTTGTTAGAGGTCGTAAAAAAAAAGTTTGTAAGTATAATATTCTTCCATCTTTATTGTTTATAGTACTTTTTGGAACAGTGACCAAAGTGTCATGTTTGGACAAAAAAATTATCAGACTGCCACGCCAACAGTAAATTTTGCCAAAATGCCACGCGGCATAATTCGCTACACAGTGTAGCGAATTATGTATGCAAGTAATTCGTTACTCAGTGTAGCGAAATATGTCACGTCAGGATGCACAAAACCAAAAATGTCACATGTCAAATTTTGAGAAATTCGCTACACAGGGTAGCGAATTTCTCAAAATTTGACATCTGACATTTTTTGTTCTAACGTGGCATATTTCGCTACACTGTGTAGTGAATTACTTGCATGCATAATTCGTTATACTATGTAGCGAATTATGGCACGTGGCATTTTGATAAAATTTATTGTTGGCATGGCAGTCTGACAATTTTTTTGTCCAAACGTAACAAAATGATCATTGTCCCGTACTTTTTGCTCTCATTTTAATTGATCGTATACTTGCAAATAAATTAGAATAAGTCTCGTTTAAAAATTCAAAGCTTTTCAACGGAACTCAACCCAATAAAAATTGGAACGTAAGTCATTTTTAGCATGTTGATGTCCTGATGAGTTAAAATATTGAAATTTCCTGTATTCGTTACAACAGTAAATGGAGGAACCGAAACCACAAACCCTTGCTTCTTCTTTTTTTTTTTTTTTTTTTGGAAATCCAAACCCTTGCTTTTTTAATTTCCAATATACTGTCAATGCACTAAGATTAGTAAGGTGGTGCAATTGAAAATCTAAAAGCTAATGCACTAAAAACTAATGAAGGATTTCTATTTGGCTTTTTGTATTCTACTCAACTAAAATATTAAAGAATCTCTAAATCAATTTAATTTCTGTTTTATAACTTTTAAAATTTACTTTGGAATAAATTATTTATTAAAATATGTAATCCTCATTATATTCTTCATGATTTTCGATTATTAATATTTGTCTCATATATACATATATATATATATATATATATATATACGTCGTTTCATAGGTGAATTAATGAAGGGTATTTTTGTGATTTTATTTATTTTTATATCATATACATTTTACTGAAACACCCTTCACTAATTCACCTAAAATTACATAAATACCCTTCATTAATCAAAATGACGTAGTTTTGGGCTAGCTTGAGATAAACTTATCTCAAGCTGCTTGAGAAATGTTTACCCCTATATATATATATATATATATATTTGTCTCTGATCTTTATATTGTTTTTTTAAAAACCAAAGCCCAATACTAACAACTAACAAGGATTGTGTAGCATTAATGAATAATTAAAAAAATATTATTCGAAGGCCAGCAATAGATAAAAATTATTATTTTTCCTTTTTAAGAAAAAAAGAAAGTAATGCTTAATGCTCATGCCATGCGCCTCTTTTCTCTCTTGGGCTCTTTTTCTGTACATTTCCCAAAATATTAAAAGTATCAAATTAAAAAGTTTGATATTAAATCTTTATTATTAATTTTTATCAATCTAACAATTATAATTTACTAAAAATTAATAATTAAATAATAAATATGACATAATAAATTATAATAGTTAGATTTATATAAATTAATGATTAAAATTTAGTGTCAAAATTTTTGGTTTGATATTGATATCAAAAAATCTTACCTCAAATATAAATGAACAAAATTATTAAAATTAATAATGTATTGAGTTTATTGTGATACTTAAACCACATTCCGTGAATGTGTCATTTAATATAATAATATTAAAAACAAATGTAATCTTATTCTTTGGTAACCTTTTAGTCTAATAATTTTCTCCTCGTCCCTATCCGCCATTCATCACCGGCAGATGATCTGAGATAATTCATTTTTGAGGCTTCAATCTATCTGATTTTCATTGTATTTTTATTTTTTGGTTGAACAAGAGTAATGTTTTTTTTTAATAAATTCAAAGGTATCTTCCAGCCGTAACCGAAAACTAATCCCCATCGAACACTATCGGATCTTTCGGGGTCGGCTCTCCCAAATCTTTTTTTTCCATTCCTAGGACTCGAACTAGAACTCGAGACCTCTGGTTAAAGGACTCAGGCTCCTTACATAGTAATGTTTTGAAAAACTTATTATAAAGCATATTTTATAATTTATTATTATCAATTAGTTTTATAATCAATAAAACTACCCGTTTATTTTACTGTTAGATTGATTATGTTGATTCAACGTGTGTGTATGTTTATGATTTTTCATATTTAATGTTTCCTACAAATTTAATGTATAAAAATTAAATATGAAAAATCATAATAATACAAAGATAAAAATAAATATAAAATATTAATATTAAGAGAAGAAAGAAAAATTTTAAAAAGTTAAATCAGCACAATTAAATTAACATAATCGATCTTATACTCGCATTACTAATAATAATATTGATATTGGTTTGCATTATTGTTGATTGTAGGCCATTGCTGCAGCTTTTGCTTTTGACCAGAAACAATACGATGTGATTCTAATGACTCATTCCGCACACGAGGTTTTCATTAGAAACATTTACATCAAGTCAATAAGAGCGTCATATTAGTTTTTTTGTCACTATAGATACCCTTCATCGCCTATAGGGTATGTTCGGAAAGAAGATATGATAGGATAAGTTATCATATCTTACTTTTATGTCTTGTTTGGTGAGTAAATAGTATATGATTAACTTATTCTATTATATCATTTTATCCTATCCAATACATAATTTCTTATTTTATGGGAGTAGCTGGGTTAGGATTCAATATGATAGGATACCAATATAGGATATCCAACATATCTCCACGTTACTCAAAATATTTGTATTTATTGCATTATATTTTTTTCTTCTTCTTTCTCCTTTCAAATACCAACAGAATTTATCTATAGAAAATATTCTGTCGAAAGTAGTGATGGTCACAACAGAATTTCGTCAAAAATATGATTCTCAATAAAAATAATATTTCGTCAAAAATAGAGATAATTTTTTTTTATCGCAACTAAAAATGAAATTAGAGATTGAACAAGTTTTGGTCACAATCAGTTACAATAATTTTTTATGGATATAAAATTCCGTCAAAACTATTGGCATAATCTAAATTTCGCCGAAACTTTTCCATAAAATTTTTTTACGAAAAATATTTGCATCGAAATTTTCAATGGAACACATTTCCAAAGAAAAACTTCGACTAAAAAAATTCCTTCAAAATTCTTGACGAAATCTAAATTTCGTCCACAGTTTGGAAGAAAATATTTCAGTTAAAATTTTTGACACATTTTTTTTATGGATATATTTCCATCAAATTTTCTATGTTATCATAATATGCAGCTTTTATACATCGCTTTCATGTCAGATTCTACGGCAAAGAGACAAAAACAAATCCCCAGCCAAAAAAGTAATATATCAAATGAGATGTCATTGTGTAAATCTCGAAAAGTTATGTGAAATCAAAAAAAGAATTACCTCATTCGGATACCCGAGTCAAAAGTTATGGCTTTCCAAAGTTTTACGGTTCGTAAGTTGACTTTTTTTTGCCACGTGTCAACACCAGATGATTCACGCCTAATTTAGGCGTAAATACCTTGGGAGTCACGCCCTATGAATCACCGACACCTCAAAAACCTTGATGTGTCGTGTCCGACACTCTCGGACACTCCGACACTCTTCGACACTTCAACACACGTTATAAAATTCAAAAAAAGGTTCAAAGATTGCATTGCGTTGAGTTTTTAGTTCTAACTAAGATTCGTTAGATTACGATTACCATGTTATTAAGTTTAATATAAATATTTGGGATATCTCATTTTTTTTTTTTACAAAATTTATGAATATTATAAGTTTAGATTCATTTTTTTGTTTAATTATTGAATATTAAATATAATATACACTACATAAATTAAAAATATAACTTAATATCAAAACGTGTCCTAATGTGTCGAAATATAACATTTTTTAGAATTAACGTGTCGGAGTATCGTGTCCCGTGTCGGTATCGGTGCTACATAGGTCACGCCTAAGTGCAATAGATCCGTAGAAAGTTTCGAAATAGCTATCTATTCGTAATTATTTATTAAAATAGTAATATTTTAATATTTTTGCCTATTATCATAAGGGTTTTATAAAAGTTATATTGTAGGAAAAATGATTGTGTTATGTTATAAAGATTCATTTTGAGTGCCGTAGTTTTTTTTTTGCTTCAAAAGATGCGGGTCCCACAAAATGTTGTGTGTATAGGAGACTTTTTGTGATAGGTAATATCAACGGTCATCACATTTATTTTAGTTATAAAAACTGCAGGTAAAATCAAAGGTCATTATAATTATTTTAACTATTATTAATATATTAATGGTTACAAAATTAATAAAAATAATTATTGTCATTTACTAATTATACAATAATCAACCATAACTACTGAACGTTACAACTAAAATCACCAATAATTAAGGTTACACTTTTAAAGTCAAATTATGACACACTGTTAGCAATCAATGCCTATAACCCCATACATAAGGTATATATTACTATTTTATTATTATTATTATTACTATTTTTTATGGGATATTACATTTTAAATGACGAATGCAAACCCTTGTCATAATATGCAGCTTTTCTACCTCACTTTCATGTCAGATTCTAAGGCGCAAAGAGACAGAAACAAAGCCCCAACCATAAAATAAATAAAAATTCCCGAACATCATCCTGGCATCTGCATATTAAAAAACCAAAAGCCCTCTTCTTTTTTCGGTACATAGATTAGTGAATCACCGTATTTTTTTTGTTTTGAATGAAAGAGTTCTTGCAATGTGTGACTGCTCCTTGTATTGCATTATTCAACTCTTCCACCGTCGAAGTGTCACCGGGTAATATCCCTCCGGCGACTCTGCTTATGGAGTGGCTCGGCGATGATCTCATCGATGAAGGACAGTTAGAAACGAAGCTTTTCCTACGGAGAGGGTATCTCAAGTTTCCCCAGAAAGAAAGAGAAACACACTCTTTGTTTCTTTCCTCCCATTAATTTCCTATATCTCTGTTTTGGTGATCAGGGACGGCGCTGTTCTCTTCTGTTGTTGTTGTTGTTGCGGCGGCTTCTTTTTGAGTGACAACTTCTCGTACAATGGCTTCACCTTCTTCATATACTTCCTGATAACCTCTTTAGTGTTGCTCGTGCGCTTCACCGAGGACCCAGAAATGCTTTCTGGGTGGCGGGTTTTGGGGTTATGTTTGCGGAAAACAGAGGAGAAATTTGAGAAGTAATTGGTGGTGGTCTTCTTGTTGTGAAGGCGCTTGAAGTCGTCATCCTTTGTTACGTAGTTGGTACGAGAACAGTCATCGCAGTCAGGGAATACTACAGCGGTGGAGTCGCGAGCGGCGGAGGAGGTGGTGGAGGTGGAGGAGGAGAGGATGAGATTGCAAACCATAGAGATGCGAGCAGAGAGGTTGAGAGGGAGGAGCTGGCCCTTGTAGAAGAGTTCATCGGCGGGGGTGGAGGATTTGCCGGGTGAGATGGAGACGGTGAACTCGAAATCTGAGGTGGAAGACGATGACAATGAATGAGATGGTGATGGCGGAAGCGTGTAGGATTTTGCTTCTTTCCCTCCTCTTCTTCTTCCCATCTCGTCTCTACACTGCATGGACAAAGTTTGAGACTTTTTTTGTGGAAAATGAGTTTGAGACTTGTGAGTCAGAGTGTTGGTCACTTCGATTGTGCAATTAATTTATAATACTTTGAGGGAGTGGTTAATGATTCTGAAATATAGTTATTATGGACTTGTACGAAAGGCCCATATGATCGGCCCATATGATTTGCCCATTTAAACAATCCGGCAACAGGCAACTCGGCTACAAGCAACCCGAAGGTAATGAAACGAATCGCATTAATGGCATATAACGCACAATACGTTACCACTCAGTAATGGCCGACCAGCTGTAATGACCGCATCGTCATGACAGCTCAGATCCACGTACAAACCTCGTACAGCAGCCCCTATAAATAAGAGGGTGATTCAACGGTAAAGGGACACTCTATTTTCACTCACGATCAAGACCATATCATGATCACAATCACACACTTTACTTGATATTCAGTGATCAGCTAGATTCAAGGGTATTTATACAATAGATATTCCTGAACAGAGCATTATGATCCAGATTAATTCGTCAGCCTAATTGGGCTGAACATTCCTGTCTCTAGGACAAAATAATAGTATAATCCATTATTACTAAAGCGCAGGGGTGGCGACTCATTAACCTGAATTATTGAGTTGAATTAGTTTTTTACATGATACAAATATCTTTGTCACTAAGTTGTTAGCCCGTTATTTTTATTGATAATTAATTAAGAGAAAAAAATTTCTCATATTACATCAGAAATATTTTCTCATATTTATAACTCTTCGATTTGTATGTGATTTTTTTTTAATAAATATGAGTCCCATCATTAATTAAATCACAATATAAAAAAATAATTCTCATGCAATATGATAAAATCAAAGTCCATTAATTAAATATTATATTGTTTCGTTTATCAAAAAAAATATTATAGTGTTTCTTAAAACTAAACATCACAATTCTTCTGTTATGAACTTTAACTCTCACAACCCCTCCTTTTATTGAGGAATAATTAATATCATTTAAGTTGGATGAGGATACCATGCATAATATATAATTGCTTAAATGGTAAGGTTATCTATGAAAAATTACAATTCTTCCGTTACGAATATGATTTTTTTTTTCTATTAATCAATATATCTTTCTATGCTTTATTTTCAATATATTCAAAGAGAAAAAATCTCATTCAATTGTATTGTTTTATCAAATTTTATCAATATATTTGAATTTTCTGGACAATGGAAAAAATAATAATAATTACATTATTATTATTAATAATAAATATGATACTTTTAAATTTATAGGATTCCAAATGTGAGATAAACAAAAATTATTTATGGTGTTATTGTGTAAATAAATAAATTTAATGTTAATAAAAAATAGTAACTATCGTTTTATTATGCTAATTAAATACTAATCATTATTTATTGTTAATTATTAAATACCACTATCGGTCACCACTACAATTGCTACGCCATCGTTGTCACCACTAGTTACATGTCATCACCGCACCAACCATCACCATTGGCCACTACCAACTAGCCATAGCCACCCTAAACCACCAGACACCAATCATTACTGCCACCATTAACCATCACCGTCGCCACCATTAACCATCATTGTTGTCGCTATCAGTCAGCTACCATAGTTGTCATCGGCCTTTTACCGGTGCCATTAGCCCTACTAGTCTACTACCACCACCATCATCACTTTAACTGGTCACCCCTACTTGCCACCCACTGTACCAACCCCCACCACTAATCACCAATATTGACAATTAATTTAAAACTGAATTTTAAAAAATTTATTTGGTGAGGATATAATTAATTTATTTTACAAAAGTTTGGAAGTTATTTATATACTGTAATATGTTCTATTTTAAATTATGACATCCAATTTTTTTAATATTTTAAAATAAGAACTAATGTGTAAAATGACATTTTTGTTTATTTATATCATATTTTGACACAATGTGATATGACTTAAATACTAAATATGATAATATTATCATATTTATAATAAATCAAACACAAAATATGATATAAGCTTACGATACTCTTACTTTTTTCTACTCCAATCCGGATTTATCCTATTCATTTCCATTCTATCATGTTGATCAAAGGGATCTAAAGGAGAGACAGGGAGTGAAAATCGAATAGGACGGCTAAAATATTACTACTATATGGCACTACATGGTGATCACACAAGGTCTAATATGATTAAGTGAGTGTGTGATAATTAGATTATATTAAGCCATAAGGTGGTACACTTTAATAAATGGATAAATAATTCCATTCCTCTAATATTCCAAAACTAAAAATAAAATCATCCCTCTTAATTTTTTGAATTATTACTATTATTGTTATTATTATGGTAAAAAATTCTTCTAAATGTCATTAAATAACCCATTTTCCAGACTCTTTCTTAGAGAGGAATGCTAACGGTGTTTCTATGATACATTCCACGTGTACGAGCTTGGGATAGTTAGAAGAAAAAGAGAGAGCAAGTGCCGAGATAACTGGGGCAAGATCGTAGAATTTTATTTTTTAGACATATATAAAATATATGGTACTTATTATTAATTTTTTTTTTACATGAGCCTTATATACGGCGGCATTTTGCACTGCCAGGTGGCATTTCAATGACATATTTCAGTATTGAATGCATTCTTATAAATATAAAATTGAACTTGTAATTACAACCGTCTAAAGGAACTTAATTATTTTCATAATAACATTTAATTATGATGAATAACTTCTAATTATTTACACACCAAATTTTAATTTTTAAATTACAAATTCAACTTCCTCTACAATAACTTTTAACTATGGAGAATAATGTATAAACCAAGATTAATATTTCAAATTTGATTTTACATTTTGCACTGTCTTACCATGTTGCATATTAAATGATATATTTAGGTATTGAATTGAATGATATATCTTTATCACAAATATAAAATTGAATTTGTAATTACAACTGTGTAAAAGAACTTAATTATTTTCATAATAACTTTTAATTATGATGAATAATTCCTAATCATCTACACACCAAATTTTAAATTACAAATTCAAATTCCTAAAATAATTTTTTAATTATGGAGAATATGTATAATCCAAAATTTGAAATTCAAATCACAAATTTAATTTCACATGTATCACGAAGATATGCCAATATAAAAGTAGGTCCATGGTCATCATTATAAAAAAGAAATATTAAAAAGAAGGAAAAAATATTCCTTATGCAACATGAAAAATATTTCCTCCTTGATTTATTCATAATTTTTTTAATAAGTATATAACGCTCAGCAGTTATGGTTGGTTACGGCGATAGTGTGTCATAATTTGACTTTAAAGGTGTAACCGTAATTAGTGGTGATTAAAGTTATAACGCTCATCTGTTATGGTTGGTTATGACGATAATTATTATTATTAATTTTTTAACCATTAATATATTAATAATATTTAAAATTTTACATACAGTTTTTATAATCAAAATAAATGTGATGACCGTTATTTGTAATTAATGTTTCGGTTTATTTTTATTAATTTTGTAACATTAATATATTAATAATATTTAAAATTTTACCTGCAGTTTTTATAATCGGAATAAATGTGATGACCGTTATTAATGTATCGGTTTTAAGATTTTAGCTATAAATAGGAGTCAACCTAATCAAACTAAACCACTTTCTAATTCTCAACATTTCTCCATTTCTCTTCTCCTCTACTCTCTTCTCTCTTACTTCAAATTTTATTTTTCTTTGGTTACCAACCATTTTTCTTCCACCAATCACTTTTCTTCTAAAAGGTAGCCAACACAGAAACCAGGTAATGCCAATTTCTAGGTGGTTGTAGATTTATCGTGTATGATAGGTATTTTTAGATTATATTTTATGTGAAATTTGGTAATGTAATCCTAATCCCTAGATTTTGTAGATTATCTCTTTTATATGAAATTTGGGCATAATCCTTATACGTAATCCTAATTCTAGGTGGTTGTAGATTTGCTATATATGAAACTTTTAAATAATTCATCACAATAGGTTTAAAAATTATAAAATAGTTTAGTTTTATTCAAATAAATTATCTCCGTAAAAATTATATTGATGTTTCTACAATAATTTTTTGATTTCTCTATTAAAATTTCATCAGTTTACTCCGATAAAACAGGATGAATAAGTTTAGTAAATTATGCACAAATAAAAATGTAAAATAAAATAATTTTAAGTCTTTAAAATGTCATCAGTTTATTCCTATTTCATCTTGATTTCTCGTGGGAAAAAATTAAAATAAATTTTAAGTATTGTTGTGATCAACCACTGTAGCTAGTAGCTGCTCATGTCCCGTGTTTCGTTTTGAGTCTGCCGTAGGGGACAGAAACGGAAAATAAAATAACAAATTATATAGATAATGATACGTTATAATTTCAAAATTTAAAAAACGGGAATCCTAATCGTACTTTAATTGGACCTCTACGGAAACAAACTTAATGATATTTTAAATTTTAATTTCTTTATTTATTTTGTTAATGATTTGTTTTCTTATGTTACGCAATCCTCTATTCACTATAAATAGGATTGAGTATTTTTGTTATTCTCATTGCCTTCTTCCTGAAAAAATTCAAGTTCCTTTGTGGAACAGGGCATCAAGTGCTCCTACTGCATTGCATGTCTTAGGGCATCAAGTGCTCCTACTGCATTGCATGTCTTTTTCAACTATTTCTCATTTGAATTCCACGTAGATTTTTAAGTCTTGTTGCGTTTCAATTACAAGTAAAACTCTTCAAATGCATTTGTCTTGTTCTCTATTATAGTATAGATATTTATAAAAATAAATGACTCTGTTCCTCATTTGGGTTCTTTCAGGCAAATCAATTCCTTAGTTGCTCCATCTGATTTCACCCCATCTGAGTTGCTGCAAAGGTTTTTATTTTATCATTGAATTGATATAATGTTTTTCCTTTCTATTTATGAATTATATGAATAAGTTTCATTGATATGAATATAGAGTTTTTATAATGTTTCTCATGAATATTTTCAATTTTATTTCACTTTACACTTTAAGGGTTGTTGGAATGGAACTAGGGAATTTCAAAATTAGCTTGATTTAGAATAAGGCCAACAATCTTTTTCATTTTTACAAATCAGTTTTTTTACTTTTTATGAAACAAGTTATACCTCGATCTTCTGAGGCTAGATTTTTTTGTTTTATTTTTGATTTAATCACCCACCATCTTTTGTTGGAATTAGTTTTTCTCAGGTGTGAAGATTGAATTATGGCCGAGAAGAGTACTGATCCTTTTCCAGAATTGAGAAGTGTCTGTAAACCCTCTGATTCCAAATTCAATCATTTGAATTGGAATTGGAATGTAGCCTGCACCAAACAGAATTCTGAACTATGTGGTGAAAATTCTAGTTCAAATGCCTGGAGACAGCCAAGTGCTTTACAAAAGCTGTCAAAATGGCATAACCATAAAGCAGGGGTGGCCAAAAGCAACAAAACACTAGTCAAAGTAAATTCTCAAAAGATTCTGACTTGCAGTGTTGATGGAATTCTAACCGACAGCAAGTTGCCTCCACAATCTGGGGAAGGAATACATCCCTATGTTGGAGTTGATATTACTTCATCCAATGATTGCAAAAGTGGTCAATTCAAGGATGATGAAGTACCAGGACCCCATTGTGAAAACAATAATGATGAAATTGTATCAACTCCGAAGTCTCTGGTTAGCAATGGAAAAGAAATTTTGAATGATAGCAAGTTGGGAGCCTCCACAAGGATGAAAGAAAGAACCCCAATGTGAAAACAATGATGTTAAAGTTGATATAACTTCATCCAAGAACTGCAAAAATGACCAATGCAAGGATGAAAGAAACCCAGAGCCTCATTGTGAGAGCAATGGTGATGAAATTGGAGACAGCGAATCTAATATTGTGTTTGATAGTGAAGATGATCTTTCATTAGATGACACTGACTCAGATACTGGAGAGAAAAGCCATGAAGGGTGCAAGAAGAGGAAGTGGTTTAAACAATTCTTTGATAATTTAAATAAACTGACCATTGAGGAGATCAATTCACAAGAGAGGCAGTGGCATTGCCCAGCATGCCAAGGGGGTCCTGGAGCTATTGATTGGTACCAAGGGTTGCAGCCACTTTTGAATCATTCCAAGACAATAAAAGCAAGGAGGGTAAGGCTGCATCGACTGTTTGCTGAAACTTTGGGGGAAGAATGTTTCAGGAGAAGAGCTCCATTGACAATGGATGCTGAAGTCTATGGTAAATGGGAGGGTCTTGATAAGAAAGTCAAGGATCATGAAATAGTGTGGCCCCCAATGGTTGTCATCATGAATACAAGATATGAGCAGGATGAAAGCAATAAGGTACAAGAATATTATCTTTGTTTCTTAATTTGGAGAAGTATAAATATATATTCTTAGTCTATTTGTTTATAAAATCGCATCTGCAGCTACTTGCTGGAGTTTTATTTATTTAGTTATTTTTCAATTTCTATATGTTGTGGAAGAGTTGTTTTAAGTCTTTTGTTATCTTCTTTTATTCTATATTCCTATGTAGTTTCACCTCACTGAATTGAATTGTAGTGGAATGGAATGGGCAATCAAGAGCTCCTTGATTGCTTCAGTGATTATGCTGCATTGAAGGCTCGACACTCATATGGTCCTCAAGGGCACCGAGGGATGAGTGTTTTGATTTTTGAGGCATCCACAACAGGCTATTTAGAATCAAAGCGGCTCCACGAGCAATTTGAAGAGCAGGGAAGAGGTAGGGAAGCTTGGAATCGTTGTCAGCGTTCATTTGTCCCGGGAGGGAAGCGCAAACTATATGGCTGCTTGGCTTCCAGAGAAGATTTGGATAACTTCAACAGGCACTCCAGAGGTTGCATACTTTTCTTTCTCCTTTTTCTAACATAGGGATAAATTTTTAGTACTCGTGGAGCACCATTGAGTACTTATTTATTTTTAATGTCATAAGTCCAGTTTTTAAACATTTTAGTAGGGGAGTATGCACACATGAATACAAAAAGTTTATTCCTAAAAGAGAGGGCACTGTGTTATTTTATTTTCTGCAATTGTTATTCTCATTATAATTTTGCTTAATATTCTGTATGGATGTTGCTGATACTTCTGTATTTTAGGAAAGTCGAGCTTTTTGAAGTTTGAAATGAGATCATATCAAGAGATGGTTGAGAGCATGATAAAGCGCATGAATAATGACAGTAAACAGCTCGAGTATTTTAAGAACAAAATAGCTAAGGAGCAAATCAAATCTGAAGTCTTGGCGGACACCTTACATATAAAATTGGTGAGCATGCTTTCTTTTTCAAGGGCAATCATTTATGCTTGTAAATGGTGGCTGTCTTTATTAGAAGTATGATAAGTACAATAGTTAATTCCAGTTCTTGAGTTATCTTCTGTTTGATATTGGTTGATTGTATCAATTTGCAACTCAGTTCAGTAGTCTTTCTTGATTCTGGTGATAGCTTTCTAAATCATGATGCATAAAATCCTTGTATAACACTGACTGATCATTTTATATATCTTGTTTTTCTAGATGAATGCACTAGAGAAATTTTTCCAGGAACAAATGCAAAACATTCAACAAGCTATAGAAGCTAAGGAAGATGAGTTTGAGAAATTGAAGCAGGCAGAGCAAGAAAAGTCGAAACACTTTTGTGGAGATTCTTCGGAGAAAGAGGAAGACAAGCATAGGTAATAATATTTCCCTTACTTTGCATTATTTTAAGCATGTCTCAGAATTTGTTTCATATTATCATTCTCATGGCTTTTCGGCATTCTCAAATATTTCTTTTATTTATCTTCATAAGGTCACGAGATGAGGACATGATGCAATTCGATGAAGAGAGATGTAGTCTCATGAAAGTTTATGGAGAGAAAAAGTTGGCTCTCAAGAAGAAGGTGTGGCAGGAGCAGGTTGAACTTGAGAAGGAGTTAGAAAATGAACTGATGCATCTCATGGATAAATACACTTCAGCCAATCTTAAGAACAAAGCTGTATGAAATGAATGGTGACTGTGTCACATTAACAAGGGAAAATTAACATGCTGATAAGCAGTGGCTGGAAGTTTTGTTTATGTCCGCGGTCTTAGTGTCGGGGTTTGGGGGCAGTGCCCCTGGGTTTTTTTATATTTTTTGTAAAGAAAATTTAAATAATGCTTTATATATATATATGAAATTTTTGTTTCTGTATTTATATCACATTCAAGTTATAAAGGCAAACAAAATTCAACATGGAAGGAAAAGTGGCACATGTGATCATTTATACAATTCCTGAGGCATGAAGAAATAACTAAACACTCCTTTGATGAGTAAAAGAAAGTAACTAACTAGAACCTGTTCCACTCGCATTTACAATAGTGATTGTTCTATCTCTTGCAAGAAGTTGCAGTTCATGTAGCAGGCTGTCAACCTGTAGGTCAAAGTCTAATAAGCATTTTCAATTTTTTGCAATCTTTTATAAAAAGTGAAACTACTACTCTGGATTTTATAGGTAATATTAGATATGTGTTGTGATATATTTACAAAAATATCATCATGCATGTTTAGAAGCCAATTCATGAAAGGAAAATAGCAATCCTGCTATTTAATTATTAACACTTTTACTCTAATATGGTTATGTACTCATGTTTTATTCGATGCCTTGAATAAGTGAAAAGAAAATATATTCTAACAATGGTACAATAATATACAATTTGTTAAAATATTATCTTGCACTTTCATCCACCTCGGTTCTAGTCTAATTTAATAGGGATTGGTTTTTTTTTTTTTTTTTTAAAACGTAATTTTACAATACCTAAGTTCTCAAGCTAAAATCACTAGTTTTTCCACACCCATCCACCTAAGTAATGGGATACAAGGATTCACAAATAACAAGGAAAATACTAGCATCTTATTAATGCATTTACAAAGTTGCTATACAGTTTTTTGATTCCACAATACACATTTTTGTCATTCTTCCATAAATACAAAAAACATAGCCAAAAAAAGTAGTTTTCCACCCAGAGCAAAAGATATCCAACAATGGGAATGACAAGATTTTCTTAGACCACAATAAGCATATGAATTCACAGATTAAAAAAGGACGGGACATAACAAAACAAAAACAAGACAACAAAATAAAAAGAAAGAGGGGAGAACTGGAGAAGGAATTTTTCACCTTTCGTATTTTACCTTGAACTAATTATCCCTTCTGTAAAAAAATAAAATTTTTCCTGTCGGACATAGGCAACAACCTAAGTCCGCCACTGTCGAAAAGTGAGAGTACATGATGTTCTTCATCCTGTCAAAATTTTCCTGATTTTGAAGTTTTGGTCTCATTTTCAGGCAAGGTTATACTTACGATCTCTTACGGCCATATCTTATTTTCATTGATTTTCGCCGATCAACGGTTATCATTTATTGTGAATTAATAATTAATTAATAACTTTAATTTGAGAAAATGATAACCATTGATTGACGGAAATCAACGGTGATAAGATAGTTGTTAGAGGTGTAAAAAAAAAAGTTTGTAAGTATAATATTCTTCCATCTTTATTGTTTATAGTACTTTTTGGAACAGTGATCAAAGTGTCATGTTTGGACAAAAAAATTACCAGACTGCCACGTCAATAGTAAATTTTGCCAAAATGCCACGCGACATAATTCGCTACACAGTGTAGAGAATTATGTATGCAAGTAATTCGATACTCAGTGTAGCGAAATATGCTAGTCAGGATGCACAAAACCAAAAATGTCACATGTCAAATTTTGAGAAATTCGCTACATAGGGTAGTGAGTTTCTCAAAAGTTGACATGTGGCGTTTTTGGTTCTAACGTGGCATATTTCGCTATACTATGTAGCGAATTACTTGCATGCATAATTCGTTATACTATGTAGCGAATTATGGCACGTGGCATTTTGATAAAATTTATGGCAGTCTGACAATTTTTTTGTCCAAACGTAACAAAATGATCATTGTCCCGTACTTTTTGCTCTCATTTTAATTGATCGTATACTTGCAAATAAATTAGAATAAGTCTCGTTTAAAAATTCAAAGCTTTTCAACGGAACTCAACCCAATAAAAATTGGAACGTAAGTCATTTTTAGCATGTTGATGTCCTGATGAGTTAAAATATTGAAATTTCCTGTATTCGTTACAACAGTAAATGGAGGAACCGAAACCACAAACCCTTGCTTCTTCTTTTTTTTTTTTTTTTTTTTTTGGAAATCCAAACCCTTGCTTTTTTAATTTCCAATATACTGTCAATGCACTAAGATTAGTAAGGTGGTGCAATTGAAAATCTAAAAGCTAATGCACTAAAAACTAATGAAGGATTTCTATTTGGCTTTTTGTATTCTACTCAACTAAAATATTAAAGAATTTCTAAATCAATTTAATTTCTGTTTTATAACTTTTAAAATTTACTTTGGAATTAAATTATTTATTAATATATATGGAATCCTCAATATATTCTTCATGATTTTCGATTATTAATATTTGTCTCATATATATATATATATATATATATATATATATATATATATATTTGTCTCTGATCTTTATATTGTTTTTTTAAAAACCAAAGCCCAATACTAACAACTAACAAGGATTGTGTAGCATTAATGAATAATTAAAAAAATATTATTCGAAGGCCAGCAATAGATAAAAA
>JAVKPL010001794.1:0-17315 GCA_032173675.1 Gastrolobium villosum
CAGAGCAATAGAAAGTTAATGACAAAATAAATAAAACGGGAACTAAGGGATGCCAAATATACCAACTGCATGGAGAATGGCTTTTAAAGTCTCCTATGACTCTCTTCATATGCTGCATGCTCTGGCTAAAACACTTTAACCTAATTGATCCGCAACATAAATATGTCTTGAATAGAAGAGAAAGCCAATAACCAAGCAGAAAACACATGTCAAAAATAAGTAGTAATCAATTCATAGCATTACAGTTATGGAAGTGTCAACAGTGAATTATTAAACACTTGGTACAAACCAACTAGGATCAGGGCGAAAAGGACTTGATTTATCCAGAGAAAAATATTTATATTTGATGCTGTTATCAGTCAAGCTAATCATCGCCAATCGAAAGCCTGCCCTTTGGTTTGCACGACAATGAAATCCAAAAATAAAGTAGATACTATTTCCCGCAATTAACTCTTCAGTGCTGTTAAGTGCGGCACTTGACATTACCAAGCACTTGTTACCGCCAAGAAACATCACACGATCACCCAAGTTATCAACCTTGATCCACTGATTTGTTTCATTGTTCAACTTGAATACATCAACTCTGGTAAATTTAGGTGTGGTAACATATTTCGTGACGAAGTTCATATAGTCAACATTATGTGTTTCATAAGCTGAGTTACAGAACATGTAAATGAGGAATAGCTCTCCAATTGCATCATCTTTGGCTAAGCAGATGAATAAAATACCCCTGTCAACTCGTATGTTACCAAATAATCTTGATACTCGTGGTGGCACTTGTGGGACTGGGAGCATAGCTAATACTTTAGGCTTTGGAGGTTCATCACTGAGATCTTGCAGATCAAAAACCAGAATGGTTTTCAAGGATCTGTCAGTTCTAGCATACAATTTAGTACCAATAATTTCCACATCAATAAAAAGAATCCCTGTATCCCTATCTGCTTCAATTAAATTCCATGACTGGTCAGAAATTCTACAAAATGCAATGTGACAATAATCATCAAAGAGACCAACCAAAAAACAACCAGAACAATCGGGTCTGGAGGAGGCCACCATTTTTCCCATAAACAAATTATCTTGACGGGGAGAGTTGGATGGAAAGTTCAACATTGATGGGACAAAGACTGTAGCATTTGTCACTGGATTGAAGAAAAAGATATTTAGACTAGCCACATTAACATATTCACTCACAATCATCCATCCTTCAACTGAACCATGAAAGGTCTGCATATTCTTTTTTTTTTTTTTGAAAACCGTAAAGGGCTGCATATTCTTAAATAGTGGTGTTTTGGGACAAAGTAGACGTTCTGTCCTCAAGTTGAAAAATGTGGATGATTCATGAGAGTTGAGGAAAACCAGTGGCAGTTCAGGTAAAGGGTGGCAATGTTTGTTTAAAATGGCATTAGCAACTGTAGCCTTCCAAGTGGAGCATATTGCACGCAATCCAAGGTAATCTTTGAGGCTCAAACGCTTCATAATCTGTTCCAGGACATCATCTGGAAGATTTGCCCATGTGTTGTTATGTTCCTTCTCTTCTTTTCCACTCAGATTTTTTTGTTTGCAGTTTCTTTCTCTAATTAATATGCTTTCAGCTTGTTCCATTTGCGTGCTATCAACACAGTGATTTTGTACTAAGAGGGATGAACATGCAGAACTTTCTTCGCTATGTGATGTCATCTTTCTAAAGAGAAAAGATATCAGACCGAGCAAGAAATCTCAGTTACAAACAACAGAGAAAAACGTAAAACCAAATACTCTTAGGTCCACAATCATTCAAAGTTGCAGGGTAAATAAGAAGCTAAAGAATTAACAGAAAAATTAAAATCAAAATTGATCCCAGAAAAAGAAAGAAAGACAGAAAGAAAGAAAAACCTTATATGAGTCTAGTGAAATAAATATAAATGAGAAGGAACATCACATACATTGGGCGTCGTGGTGGTGCTTCACGGTCACGGTGGTGCTGCATGCACGGTGGAGCGAAACGGTGGTGAATGTGGCAAGTCGACAAGATACTTCGAAGCCAAGAACACCCAAGAAAAGGAAAATCAAAAGGGTCTTCAACGGAGTATTCAAGGAAGAAAACCCATTTATCATGAGCAAGATTTCAACTCTGTGGAAGAGAAATATCAAACGTGATTCGTATGTGCAAATTGCAACTGTAATATGAAAACACGAAGGAAGCCGAAAAGCATATACAAAGAAAGAAAGAGAAAGAATAAAAGGGGTTTAAGGTAAAACGTTATCGTTTCCAGTTGCAGGAAAATACCTTATTTTGCTCCACAGTAGAAGTATAAATCCCTACTTTTAAATTCTAATATACGGGAAGAGTTATAGTTATACCTAATTTTATTAGTACTCCTTACTACTCCTTACTACCAAATCTTAATCGTTGATTTCCATCAATCTAATTATTGTAATTTATGGGATCATAATTATTAATTTGCAATAAAATATAACCGTTAAATTGACGGAAATCAATGGTTAAGATTTGATAGTAAGAAAAATAAGTAGTAAATATAACTCTTCCTATATATTAGAGTTTAAAAATGGGATTTATACTTCTCCTGTGGAGCAAAATAAGGTATTTTCATGCAACTGGAAACGATAACATTTTGCCTTAACAGGGGTAAAAATGGGAAGAAAAAACTAATGTTTTGAGAGGGAGTACTAAATCATTGAGTGGTCCTGGAGCATATTAAATTTCTCCCTCTTACAGGTAAGTAGAGATTCTTTGTGTCACATGATATCCGTAATTCCCTTATAATAGATTAGGGAAAGATTATACTTACTATCTATTTTTTTACTACTTCTTACTACTAAAAATCTTAATCATTGATTTCCGTCAATTTAACGGTTGTAATTTATGGGATCATAATTATTAATTTGCAATAAATTATAACCGTTAGATTGACGGAAATCAACGGTTAAGATTTGGAAGTAAGAAGTAGTAAAAAAATAGATAGTAAGTATAACTTTTCCCTTAATCTATCATAAGGGAATTACGGATATCATGTGACACAAAGAATCTGTATTTACCTGTAAGAGGGAAAAATTTAATATGCTTCAGGAATATCCAATGATTTGGTGCTCCCTCTCACAACATTAATTTTTTCTTTCCATTTTTATCCCTATTATTTTTCTTCTTTTCCGATTTTACCCTCTCATTTACACTAAGGGACCACCTAAAAAATGATATCCCGGACCACAATAAATTCTCTCCTTTAAGAGACATCAAACGTGGGGACACCGACCAAAGTGCCACGTTTGGACAAAAAAATTACCAGACTGTCATGCCAACAGTAAATTTTACCAAAATGCCACGCGACATAATTCGCTACACAGTGTAGTGAAATATGCCACGTCAGGATGCTCCGGACCAAAAAAATGTCATGTTCAAAATTGTTGAAATTCGCTACATAGGGTAGCGAATTTCAACAATTTTGACACATGGTACTTTTTGGTTCTGACGTGGCATATTTTGCTACTCTGTGTAGCGAATTATTTGCATGCATAATTCGCTACACTGTGTAGCGAATTATGCCGCGTGGCATTTTGGCAAAATTTACTGTTGATGTGGCAGTCTGGTAATTTTTTTTTCCAAACGTGACAAAATGGTCACTCTCCCTCGAACGTGGGTTCCATCATTTTTTAAAAATCAAAAAATAAAAAAGTTTGAGGCATGGGTTTCGATTTATATATGAGATGATATAATCAACTTTCTAGAACATAACAATTATAAATCCCATAATTTAATCGTTTAACTATTAAGAAAAGATATAGGTTATACTTATAACTTTTTTTTATAACCTCTTATAAACACAACAATGATTTTCGTCAATCAACGGTTATGATTTTCATAAATTAAACTCATTAATTAATTATTAATTCATAATAAATTATAACCGTTGATTGACGGAGATCAACGGTGTTAAGATATAATTATAAAATGTTGTAAAAAAGAGATTATAAGTATAACCTTCGTCTAAAGAAAATCACAAAAACTGTTGTATTACACTTTGTAGACTTATTAATATATTTGAACACATTATACCTTAATTTAAATTATTGATTGTAATTGTCTCCTATATGTTCAATTTAAAATTTATATTTAAGAATAATTAACATAAATAAGCATCTAAACCTGATAAATCCGAGATGCAAGTATGGGTGGCTCTGATGGTTCCTCTTTGTACGATCGAAGTGGAGGGTGACATGCTTGAAGAGTCAAGAGTCATGGCATTGTATAAATAAAAGTGGATTATAGGAATGAGAATAGCAGGATTTTAATTAAATTCAGTAACGCAGCTAGGGTGTGGTGTGTCAGTGTACAAAGCTGTTTGAACGTTTTGGGAGTTAAATAATGGGCCATGTTATTGGGCCAAAACTTTTCAAGTTCATCTACAATCGAACTAATCATCAAACGATGAATTGGAATATATGAAAAAAAGAAGAGGAAATATTTATTATGCTCCAGGATCATCCAATAATTTAATGTTCTCTCTCACAACACTAATTTTTTCTTTCCTTTTTTATCCATGCTATTTTTCTTCTTTTCCAATTTTACCCTCCTATTTACACTAAGGGACTACCTAAAAAATGGTGGTCCCGGTCCACCATAAATTCTCTCAAAAGAAGAAGATTTTAACAGTTCACGGCATATACGAAAGTAAGGTTGTTCTAAAACAACTTTGGGATACACCATCCTAAAAGCTAGCTCAAAAGGTGAGAGTGTCCAAAACCTTATAAAGATCACATTAGTTATACATACAACCAATGTGAGACTATATATCTCAACACGTCCTCTCACACGAGAGCCCACTGAGCTTGAAGGGTGGACAATGCACAGGCCCAATCTTTGGGATATCTTTTGTGCTTTAGAAATTCCACCGTGGGGGCGGCGAGATTTAAATCCAGGACCAAGACACGATGCTCTGATACTATGAAAAAGAATCTTTGAATAAAGGTCACATTAGTTGCACATATCACTAATGTGAGACTATATATCTCAAGTCAAAGTATATTGATTTATTTCTTAATTTAGATTTCACTTACTAACTACTATTGAATAACATGTTATCGTATCATTTAAATAGTTTAATTATAATTATAATCTCAAGGCTAAGAAAGTTTGGCTTAAGATAATTTCAACCTTTTACTCTTATCCTTTTTGATTATCAAGGGTTAACAATTTATCAATCAGGAAAAAGAGATCAGGGTGGCTACAGAGTCCAAGGACTTCTTTATTCTCTATCTCACCGACTCTACATAAAGAGTCACAAAGCCCTTCTTCAATTGCTTAGTAGTGCACCACTTGTCTTAATTTAATTGGCTTAACTTGTTCAAAGAGACAACACCTGTGAAGAACTTGGAGCACGTGTAATATGTCCCTTGCTTCTCATTAAACAAAGATTAACACTTGAAAGAGAGTTTGTACCCCTTTCTATATATATTAGTTATCCTATATTGATGTTTATTTATTTCGTTAAAGGGTGCAAGAGAAATCAACAAACCACAATCATACACTATGGAAGACAGTGTAACAGAAGTTCAGAGCTTTCTTCCTTCTATGAATCTCAATTCAGAAGATGGATCTAAAAGAATAGATTGTGAAGAAAAGGAAGAGGGGTTTGTCTCCACAGAGAAAGTTGAAAAGGTGAAAGAAGAGAATCTTGGTGGAGAACACACAGGAAAAGACTGTGTTGCTGAAGATGAAGCTAAAGGCAATGGTGGTGGAGGTCTTATTAAAAACTTGATTTCCACACTGATCACTCCCTTGAGTCCAAGAACGAGGAAAGATGAAAGTGGAAATGGGGTGTTTAAGTTAGAGAAAGGTGCTGCTGTTGATGGAGGTGATCATGGAGAAAGAGGAGGGGTTGAAAATATTGGAGAGGGAGGACTCATCAGCAATCTGGTTTCTAATTTCTTTCATCGATTTGAAGGTGAAAGTGTGGTGGAAAATGAGAAGGACAATGAAGAAGAGGAAATCATAATTGATGAGAAAATCAAACGATTGAAGACAGAGAATGGGGCTAATAGTGGCGGTGGAGGCATCATTCATAACATTGTTTCACATTTACCAGTTTCAATCTCAGGTAAACAATCAAAAACTAAATCATCTAGCAGTTTAGGCAATTTTTTAAGGGAAAAAGATTTCTCATATTGAATGAGAAATCTCCTCTCCTACCACTCTCACTTCGATATTGGTGCCAATCACTTTTTTATTTTTTATTTTTTTCTTTAAGGTGGGCCCCATTTCTTTCTCTCTCGATAGAAAGTTGCAAGCCCATTTTTTAATGAGTTTGATTTTTATCATGTTGCATCTCATGCAACACACCCAAAAATGAGTGGGACCCACTAAGAAGAAGAGGGAAAAAAAATAGGTCTCATACACTTTTTTGTGTGTTGCATGACTTATCTCATGCAAAGACGAGAAACACATTTCCTTTTTTTAATACATCAATTTCAGCCAAAGTATATTAGTAATCTTCCGTGGCCTTGAATTGAGCTCTTCTGTTATTTTCTTCCTTGTTAATTCAATTAATAGTCAATATTTTTGAGAGAATATAATGTAGCTTAATCAGAAACTTGATGATGATTATATTGTATTTTTTTGACATTGCCTTGTTTTGACCAGATGATACGGCTCCCACAGCAGATGAGGCCACTATTTTAATTAACTCTCTTGTTCGTGACTAATTACAGACAAGACACCAAATTGGGATTCTTCTGTTATGTTCTTTTCTTTTCTTGTCTTTTTTTTTTTTTTTTTTGAGATTGCTATTGGTTCGTTTTTCGTAGCGCTTGTAATGCTTCTTTAATGTAGAGTATAACTCCATATAAGTAAGCCTGTCTTGTGCAATGATACTTGAAAATTGCACTGCCTTGTAAAGTTGCATTTTACCTCAAAAGTTTGTAGGTAATCCTTAATCTTTTGGACCCTTCATATTATGTCGGCCATAGTGAACATAAGTTATCTTTTATTATAAATGGTCAAAATACATTTTTTGTTTAAAAATAATTGACCTATTTTCTGAAGCTGATTGCATATCTAACGCTTGAAAAAGTTTATTTTCTTTTTATTGGTCTCAATATAAAAAATATGTGAAACTTTATATTTTTAATTGGATCACTTTCAAAATGAAACCATAAAAATTAAACTAATTAATATAATGTACGACAATTACTCACATAAAGTTATTATTGATGGTGCCAAGTGCCAAAATAGTATATTTATGCGGAACTAATTAATTTTTGTTGAGTTACCAGCTCTTTTCTTGAAATTAAATCCAAAGGATAAAATTTTAAAAACCCAATTAAGCTGTGGTGGGTGCTAAGGGATAAATTCGCCAACGTATATAGAGGATTGTTTAAGTAGGAAAAAAATGGAAATTTTGCGTTAATATTTTATCATATAATAAATAATTTTAGTTAATCACTAAAAAAAACTTTGATTACAAATTTTAAAATGCACAAGACCGCTAATTATTAATTGACAAATTAAACTAGCGTTTGTTTATCTTTACACTATTCATGAGTTTTATAGGAGATGGGATGTACAAAAGATAAAAAAAATACTTGCTTGTTGAACAAAATCTTTTGTTGTACAATTACAATATTTTTCGATTAGTTTACATTTCAAATACTTTTTTTTACTAATTTTTTACTTAAATTAACTTAGTTTGAGATGATAAAAAAATTTAGTAACCTTTTAAGAATGATTTTAAAGAATGAGATTATTTCTCATACTTAAAACATTTTTAAATATGCAAGCCGTATCTCTCCGTTCTCCCATATCATGTTGTATTTAGAAAACATTTTTGTTTAAGGCTTTTTCTCAATAAGTCATTGAGATAAGACAATCAAGTAATTGGGTTAGTATAAGTTAATTGATTTATGGGAAAACTTTAAAATCCCCTTATCACTTTCCTTATAATCATTTATCCCCTCCCAAAATTTTGAATCATTTACCCCTCTAGCTTAAAGTTTTTATTATTATCCCCCAAAACAATAAAACCGTTACAAATAACTTTTATTTGCGTGCACTTAAAGCACATTTTTGTTTTTTTAATACAAGAACAAATTAATTAATTCTACATGTGCTAATAATAATTTAATTTATACTTATATTCCCAAAATATTAACAATTAGATTACTAACTTATTAGAAACATTAAAAATCATTTCTCATTTAGCGTTTACGGATGATCTCATATTCTCATGTTATTTTTAGAGGCTAGTGAGAAACAACTCGAAATTATGACGAGGTGTCTTAATATCTTTGAAGAGATTTCCAGACAGAAATTGTGGAAAAAATTACAATTTTTTTTTTCGAAAAATACTTCTAAAAATGTGGCTAACCGGATAGCCGGTCGAAGTGGATTCAATAGGGTCATCTATGAAAGCATCGTGGAGAAGGTGAGATCTAAATTGAATGCTTGGCAGTATCAGTGCCTTTCGCAAGCAGGTCAGATCACCTTAGCACAATCAGTTAAATGAGGACTGGAGTGAGGTGACTGAAGTTTTTAATCCTGTGAATGGGTGCCTAATAGCTAAATGAACAGTGAGTACTGATATTGCTTGATAGTTTCCCAGGGAAGGGTATGTTCATATTATTACTCATGGGGCTGCACGTGGTAACGCAGGTCGTGTTTCTTGTGAAGGTGTCATGCGAGATTTATATGGTAGGTGGCTTGGCGGGTTTGCTTTTAGCTTGGGTGTTTGTAACTCCTTTAAAGCTGAGTTATCGGGAGTGCTTTATAGGCTGGAGCTAGCATGGAACTCTGGTCATCATAATATAGAATTAAAAAGTGATTCTACAAGTGTGATCACTGTGCTCACTAACCAAGGTGTAGCAGCTCGTGAGGGTCATATTATCTCTCGTATACGAGCATGGCTTCAACGTGATTGGATTGTGAAACTTCAACACAATTACAGAGAGGGTAACATGTGTACCGATTAGATGACCAACTTTATTCTCAATCTAGAAGAGAAGGTGCCTCATTTCTTCAATGCTCGCTCCCGACTTGGAATCCAATTTCTTTACTTGGCGGATCTTGCTGCTGTTGGAAGACCTCATGATTGATATGATTCATTGGCAAAAAAATTAAGTTAATGCTTTTAAATAAATTAATTACTCATTTATTACCGATTTGAAAATAATTTCACATTTATTACCCAATATGACGCCTAATTTAGGCGTCACTAGGTGTCGATACATGTCATATCTTTTTTTAAAAAAAATAATAATTTAATCATAAAACTTCTGAAAGTCATAACTTTTGACTCGGGTAATTCTTTTTTTGATTCCACATAACTTTTCGAGATCTACGCAATGACATATCATTTGATATATTTTATTTCTCACAAACACAATTTAAATTTAAATCAGGTAATCCTTCTTCCTTAGAGATTTAGAATATTTATTTAATTATTTCATTTATTTAAATCAACTTTTTTTTTTAATATTTCAATCGGTTCATTGCTTCGCAACTAATCCGATGGGCGGGTTCAGGATTAAGAATTTAAACCTCTCCCATGTTGATACGTGATGGGTATGAGAAAAGGGAAAATACACTTTGTAAAAACAAACGGGATAGATAAGAGTCCACCACAATTGAGATTAAAGGCTAAGCCACCATCCCAACTGATAAAGAACCCACTCGCCTCACCACTAACCCAAGGTTAGATAAAGATAACAAGATTTCAAGACAAGTTTGAGAACTTGCAACACGCTTTTTTCATTCATCCAATCTGCCTTCTGCATTACAAAATATCCTATATTTATAGAATAACTAAAAGCATAAGAATACAAAGAGACATATAACTCCAAGAGTTGTGTTGCTTGGGAAATATAAATAAAAATAACTAAATTCAACTCCCTAAGAGTCATGCTCCCAAGCATTGTGTTGCTTAGGAAATAGAAATAATAATAACTAAACCCAACTTTTAAGAGTTATGCTCCCAAGAGTTAATAACAACTAAGAAATATCTTTATTGCATTTTAAATGCTAAAACTCTTGATTTTCCTTCTGTATCATCCTCCCTTTCCTGTTTGAGATTTGTCCTTAAATCCTCATGGTCTTCATTACTCTTGGAATAAACAAATATATCATCAAAACACACCACAACAAAATTCCCAATGAAAGGACGAAGAATTTCATTCATAAGTCTCATAAAGGTGCTTGGAGCATTAGAAAGCCCAAAGGGCATGACTCTCCATTCATATAACCCTCCTTTAGTCTTAAATGCAGTCTTCCATTCATCTCCTTCCTTCATTCTATACTTGATGGGGATGTTTTTTATGGCCTTACTATCAACACACATATGCATAGTACCATCCTTTTTAGGAACAAGTAAAGCTGGAACAGAACAAGGACTCATACTTTCTCTAACAAATCCTCTAGCCATCAACTCATTCACTTGTCTTTGTAGTTCTTTTGTTTCTTCAGGATTACACCTATAGGCAACCCTATTTGGTAATGGAGCGCCAAGCATAAGGTCAATATGATGTTCTATTTCCCTAATTGGTGGCAAACCAGGGGGCGAATCATTCGGAAACACACCTTGAAATTGCTCAATCAAAGATTGCACCAAAGGATGTAAAAGGGCCTCAACTGTACTTATGGATGTTTCAACAACAAGCAGGGAAAAAATAGGCTTGTTTTGAAGTAATGAACGCTCAACCACTGTTTCATTCACATAGGAATTTTTCTCACTTGTGTTTCCCTCCCCATATAAACTCACATGAATTTCATTTGGTGGTAAAGGTGCAAGTGTGATTTTCTTTTGATTGTCAACAAGAGAATAAGTATTTTTATGACCATCATGAACAACATATTTATCAAATTGCCAAGGACGTCCCAACAAAATATGACATGCATCCATAGGGATCACATCACACAAGATTCGGTCATGATAAATATTCCCAATTGAAAGAGGAATAAAGGCTTGTTAAGTTGCCTTAACATCGCTATTCTTGCTTAGCCATTGTAGTTTGTAAGGATGTGAGTGAGGAGTGGTAGGTAATTGAAGCTTCTGAATGAGTAACGTAGAAGCAATATTAACATAACTCCCACTATCCACAATGAGATTGCATACTCTTCCTTTGATGGTGCACCTTGTGTAGAAGATTTGTTCTCTTTGGCTTTTCTCTTTAGGTGCTTCTTTAACATGGAGGACTCTTCGTAACATAAGCAGATGCTCCCCTCGGTCTGCTTCTAAGATAACTTCTTCACCCGGGATTTCATCATGTTCAGCATCCCAAACTGGACCTTGTTCATATTCATGCTCAATTTCTTCAATCTCTTTAAGTGTCAGGACCCGCCTATTAGGACAATCAACTTGAAAATGGCCATAGCCTCGGCATTTAAAACATTTCTTTTTAAATTCTTTCGGAGCCTCCTCGACCTTATTTGATTTTGAATGTTTCTCCACTTTAATGGCTAACTTGCACACATATTCAAAAGTCCAAAATGGCTGTAGTTCCACCTTCTCAGCAATATCGGTATTTAATCAGCCAATAAAACAAGCAATTTTTTGTTCTTGAACTTCTTGAAGGCCACTAGTGATAAGGAGTTGCTCATCCTCCCTAATATACTTTTCAACACTCAGATCTTCTTGTTTAAGAGAAGCAATTTTGAGATACAAGTCTTGTTTTTAACTGGCAGGAAGAAATCTTTTATCCATCAGCCTCTTCAGTTTAGCCCAAGATTTGAGCCTTCTCTTGCCTTCTCGGTTCCTCTCCATCTTCAAGTTCTCAAACCATATTGATGCATACTTTTTGAGTTTGATGCTTGCAATTTTGAAGCATTTCTCATCATCAAAGTCCTTAGCTTTAAAAATTCGCTCAATAGAACGAACCCATTCCAAATAAATATCGGGATTCAAGCTGCCATCAAATTCTAGCGGTTCGATCTTCACATCTCTAAAGTCATCTTGGAATTTTCTCCTTCTTCTATCATGAGGTGTTGACTCATTTGAAGAAACACTTGAGTCACTAGCAGAAGAATCATGAATGGAGGGGCTATGAGTGCTTTTGGAATGTCGCCTACGTCCACGATGATTTCGTTGGACAAGATCAGCAAGAGCTTGGCACATTTCTTCAATCTGATTTTCAAGATTTGCAAGTTTTTGGTCACGCCTCATATTCTGATTTTGCTCACGGGTTCTGTACCTTGGACCTTCTTCTTCCATGTGAACCGGTGCTCTTGATACCAAGTTGATGCGTGATGGGTATGAGAAAAGGGAAAAGACACTTTGTAAAAGTAAACGGGATAGATAAGAGTCCACCACAATTGAGATTAAAGGCTAAGTCATCCTCCCAACTGATAAAGAACCCACTCGCCTCACCACTAACCCAAGTTTAGATAAAGATAACAAGATTTCAAGACAAGTTTGAGAACTTGCAACACGTTTTTTTCATTCATCCAATCTGCCTTCTGCATTACAAAATATCCTATATTTATAGAATAACTAAAAGCATAAGAATACAAAGAGGCATATAACTCCAAGAGTTGTGTTGCTTGGGAAATAGAAATAAAAATAACTAAATTCAACTCCTTAAGAGTCATGCTCCCAAGCATTGTGTTGCTTAGGAAATAGAAATAATAATAACTAAACCCAACTTTCAAGAGTTATGCTCCCAAGAGTTAATAACAACTAAGAAATATCTTTATTGCATTTTAAATGCTAATACTCTTGATTTTCCTTCGGTATCACATGTACAACCCGACAACGTTGACCTGAAAATTGATGACTTAATCTGTTCGAGTTAACCAATGGATCTACTATATAATTGATCATGTGAGAACCAGTTTGACTCGGGTAGTTTTTAACAAAATCGATGACCCAGTTTTTTTTTGTTAACGCGGTCGGGTCACGTATTTTTTATAAAATATTAAAGCAAAACAACATCATTTTTTAAGTAACGACCAAATACAAAATTCCTTTATCATTTTCAATTCACATATACACATATCAATTATACAAAAAATAAAACACCATCAAAAATTTAAGGGAAAAATATCTATCCTTTAAAAGGATATAACCTTATATCATTTTAGATCCTAACCGTTGATTTTCGTCCATCAACAGTTATAATCTATTGGGCCAAACTTAACGGGCTAAATTTATTATTAATTAATTAATAATTTTGATCCAATAAATTATAACCGTTGATGGACGAAAATTAACGGTTAGGATCTAAAAGGATATAAGCTTATATCATTTAAAATGACAAATGTTATTCCCACATTTAAACTTAAGAATAGTGATATCGAAATGAAAAGCAAAAATGATTAGTAAGTTGGATTGAAATTTGAATGCATAATACACACGAGAAGAAAGAGCAAATTTGAAATTTAAAAAAATATATTGATTTTATATTTTAATAATAACCCCATGGATAAATTTTTTTTTTCTGAATTAGGAGAGCTTAAGATAGAAAAAATAAATTACAAAAATGTAAGAATTCTATAGTTATGAAAAGCAAGTAAATACTTATCTAGTAAATTACTCATTTGAGGAGGAGGCTAATAGAAGTTGACGATACCCTCTTCCATGTCAAGACACTGTTTTGCAAACTAATTCGCACATTTGTTGCCATACATGATTTTGGATAATTATGAATAACAGTATAGAAGTTATTATGAATTTTTTTTGAGTATAAAATATATAACCAGTGATTCACCGATTGAATCGGTGATCCACTAACAACCTAATATCTCAGCCAAGTGGATTAATATTGCTATTAATGTTTAGTCATTTAAGTTGAACTTATGAGTTAGCTAGCAAGAAATAATGTTTAGTTGCTCTCTCACATACCCTTCGCGTGGGTAACTAGTACAATAAAAAAAAAAAAAAAAAAAACCAAAAAACCACCGGAAAGAGCATAATGTAATATATAATTGCTTAAAAATTAGCAAGAAAAGTCCCGGAATGTGGTCAAATGTACACTTATTTTACTTAAAATCACAACCCACATTCACTGCACCCATCAAATCAATGATAGATGTGTATAACGGATAAATTATTTTCCAAAGTAAGATCATATAATGGACAATAATGTGGAATGGAATAGTACTTTTAATGAGTAATTACTAATTAACATTTGAAGGATAAGAACAATAGTCTTAGCAAACTACATCAGCACAGTATGCATAGTCAAAAATTGTCTCTTTTTTTAATATGGGCAACAATCCCCTTTGCGTACACGCAAAATTTTATTTGTAATCAAATACTCTTGATCAACCCGTAAAGCGTATAGTGAAAAATAAAAGTTTAGGTGACAGTATACTTTTGTTTCATTTTTTGTAATAAATTTATCCTGTACATTTTTATTACTTAGTGGAAATAATGTACATGTTTCCGATGAATAAACAATGTACATGTCTATGGCTTGAATGGGTCTTGAACAACTCATCCTCTAGACATTTCTATCATTCTGCCACATTCCTTGATCTTAGTCATGCTACGCAACCAAGATAATAAGAGAGAAGATATTTTTTACTATCAAAATTTTCCACTACCAACCGACTACCAATCTAATCATCATTGGATCAAAGAGAGAAAATGCTAAAAAAATTATGAATAGAGAGAAAATGTTGATCCAATGGTGTTTAGATATGTAGTAAGTTGATAGTGAAAAAAATTGATAGTAAAAATATCTCTCCTCAAATAATAATATAGGAAGACAAATCCTACGAAATATGGTCCATCCTCCAGTTATAGGAAGAAACAGAAACCAAGCATTTATTCAGCTTAGATATGTTGATGGGCTCTTTAGTTTGTTAAGGTTGTTATTATAACCCCATCCTAAGAAAGAGTGTTATTATTGGGATATGTAACTGTGATGAACTTGCATATTGGTCGGTAATTGTTCAATAACAAGACACGAAAGGAATATTACAATGAAACTGCCCATTGAATAGATACATGAATATAGGAAATAGATCGTCTGATGTTAGAAAAAACAGAAAATCGTAATCATACAAATCAATAGTTATGATTTTGTAATTATATATGTTACTATTTTTTCTCTTTTCTTTTTTATTACCATTTATTCATCTTTGTATGGTTATGATTTTCCACGTTACCATGTCATGTGATTTTTCACGGATCCGGATCCCTTATCTCCTCGCTATTCATCCATGTTTGTTGCATCAACCCCTCACCTACTTCATTTTTATTTATTTCCATTGTGTACCGTGCAGTGCATCTCATCACATTACACACACCCGTTTCTATTATTTATTTGCTCATGTTAAAAATTACACCTTGTATACATAAGTAATTTTTTTATATTGTATGGGAACACCATTTTTTAGGTGGTCTCTTAGTATAAGTAGGAGGGTAAAATTGGAAAAATAAAGAAAATAACAGGGATAAAAGAAGGAATGAAAAGATTAATGGTGTGAGAGGGAGCACAGAAAATTCAGTGGTCCTGGGACCATATAAAATATTTCCCCTTATATGATACCACACAGCAGAAACATTCTCCTCTATTTCCCATTTTTAATTCACATTACAATGTCATCCATTACCACATGCATTGCTCGTTTGGGTTCTTTAATTATTATTTTTTAATTATTTAAGTTGAGGACGTTGATGTGTTCATAGATTTTTGGTTTGTTTACTATTTATTCGAGTTGCAGATCATTTGAAGCCAAGACATGCTTAGGGATGCGTTGTCTCCACCGACACTTTTTTATACTCAATGGCTTGGTCTTAGCATCTTTGACCCTTTTGAAGTATTGACCACGAAGATTCAACACTTTGTATAAGGGTAGCACTCTGCAAAGCTTGTGTTATAGTACCAAGTCATAATGTGATCTTCAAAGTGGTAATAAGATATTACCTATATATTTTCAATGGAGTATTCAAAGTGACCTCTAAATATAATACTTACTAGTTACTTACTTGAACAAGAAAGGACATGTGGCATTCTTTAATTTGATGATTATCTCTCCTTCACGTAAATACATAGTTAATATCTAAGAATTCAAAGACTGATTATAAATAATTTAAGGAAGGAATTTCCTCGTTACCATCAAACTTAATTAGATGATCTAGCAAAGGGCTGACCCAGTTCAATACCCACTCGTGAGTGTTTGGGGAAGGACATACGAGTCAAGCCTTACCCCCACTTTTGCGGAGAGGCAGAATCGAAGCCGGGACCTTGGACATCATCATCATCATCAATTAGATGATCTAGCAAAAAAAAAAAAATTGTGATTTTGAAAATCCATAAATAGGAGTATGTTCAAACTTCAAAGCTATACCAATCTCACCCTTCTTAACCTGTCAATCATTGAGGTGCTTCTCATAATCATCTGCAATGAAAATCCATAAAGTCTTGCCTTTCTTTATACCCTTATGCTTGATAAACTTTAATATCATTATCCATGCTGCAACCAGCCAATGTCTTGACCATCAACAACTCTTATTAACCAATTTGAAGGACAACCTTATATTCAACCCAGCCAGGTCCAAAAAATTGGTTCATTGGAATCAAAGTGGTGATTGCTGTCAATGGAATGGAGTAGCATGCAACAACAAGGGACATGTAGTTGGTCTTGACTTGAGTGAGGAATTTATTTCCGGAGGCCTAGACAATTCAAGTCTCTTCAACATGCAGTATTTGCTGAATTTGAACTTGGCTTTCAATGATTTCAGTTCTTTGATTCCTTTGGAGATTGTCAAGCTAGAGAATCTGAGGTATTTGAATTTGTCATTTGCTGGCTTTCAAGGGCAGATTCCAAGTGAGATTTCTCATCTAACAAAGCTAGTTACTCTTGATTTGTCTACATCATTTACCTCACAGCATGGTCTAAAACTTGAGAAGCCAAATATAGAAATGCTTATGCAGAACCTTACTGATCTCACAAAACTGTATATGGATGGTGTAAGGTTATCCGCTGAGGGAAAAGAGTGGTGCCATGCCTTGCATTCACTGCAAAAACTACAAGTTCTGAGCATGTCATCCTGTAATCTCTCAGGACCAATTGATTCTTCACTAGCAACTCTCAAGGCACTCTCAGTAATTCGACTAAACCTGAATAATATCTCAAGCTCAGTGCCAGAATTCTTTGCAAATTTCACCAATTTGAAGGTCATGGAGCTCAAAAGTTGCAGGTTGAGTGGTTGTTTTCCAAAGGATATCCTCCAAATACAAACACTGAATTTCCTTGACATTTCAGATAATCAGGATCTTCTTGGTTTTTTGCCAAACTTCCTACAAGGTGTATCTCTTCAAACCATGAACCTTAGTAATACAAATTTCTCCGGGATATAGCAATACGTATGTATGAAGCAAAAAAA